>CABFVX010005379.1:16748-28532 GCA_902151425.1 Timema shepardi
GTTGTGTGTGCACTAGATACATTCTTTCTACTAGCCCGTTTAATTAATTTGAATATCTGTCATGAGCATAAAGGCATTAAACGACAAACCTTTTACATGAAAAGAAAGAGTTGTCATTAAATTCCAGGACATCCTTGACAGATATTCAACAACTTTTGATACCACCATGCGAAGAAAATTAAGCCCTCATGTTTCTACTGGAGCAATATTTTATTTATTTGACAATATATATATATACTTCATAAACACTGGTCTTTTCTCGCGTCCCCCACACTCCCACCTTAATATTATGACTCTAAACAAGAAGGTAGTGGAGGGAAAGGTACCAAAGTTACAGCACAGCGAGTAAAGTGAATCCAGTTTGTGATCAGAATAGTGCTCCAGTAAATCTCGCTTGTCGTGGAGTAGACGGCGGGGATCGATGTCTTCATAAAGCATTCCACGATGTTTGAATAATAGCCCTGGCGGTCAAGGTGGGAACCAACGTCCGTATAAACTCGCCCTTGAAATAAAGACAGTAATGGTCCTCGGACCCACGAACTAAACGTTCTTTTGGCCTGGTTTGCCGGTGACGGGTAAGCAAAGGTTCGAATACTGGCCGTGTGTACTGACCGTGGTTTTTCCTTAAATGGTTTCTCACTCTCGCTCCACCAAAATTCATTTTTCGAGAACAATACTAAAAAATAGTTTAAGAAAAAGGTAGTTGGCCGAGCTGCAACAGATAACGGTGTGCTTATGTCACTCCACCCACGCCTTATTTGGGGGTATTTTTTTTATTATTTAGCACCTCGTCTTACTACCCGTTCGGGTTATACGCTTTAAGTACTAATTACGCTAATGGATTAGGAATTGGGAAGGACGAGATTCGAACCTCGATCTCCCCGTCCTCAGCAGTCGAGCTCAACACGACTAGCGCGTTAGCCAACTACGCCACCGAGGAGGGTTTATTTGGGTGTAGCTTGGCTTTGCTCGCACGACAGTTCCTTGAAATGAAGGTAATTTTTTGGCAGAATCGGCCGGCAGTGGGTCAAAACTAGGCTATTCAAGCTTAAATTATGTTAACAGTATTTTTTTTCAATATTATTTTAACATAATAGTTAAATTATTTTAGAAATATAACCATATTTAGAAAGTTTAATGGTAAATAATTAACAATATATACATGGCTTATTTATTGTTAATTTAAATTACACAATATTACCATTTTTACTGCAGGGTTTTACTTCGGTGAATACCTCTATTATGTGTGGGTTTTTTTGTGAAGTGATGACCACGTCTTCCTCTACGTGTTCCCTCTAAATTTTGAATTAATAGTTATCCCAACAAAACATATCGCATTATAGGCAAACGCTAAGACAAAGGCTTTTTTTTATATTTATCCTCTGAGCACTACATTTTGAGGACCGAGGTGGCCTAACGATTTAGAGCAAGTTTAATGGTATCTTACAGCCTATACGGGTCTAACGGGCAGAGTTCTTGGCTACATATCCAAAGGTCCCGGGCTATATCCCCGGCGCTTCCAAATTTTCTGTGAACCAGTGGATCTGAAACGGGTCAACTCAGTCTCGTGAAGACAAACAAGGAGCTACCATCAACCGGGGTCACTTTCCCACTTTTCAACTTTGCGTTCTAAATTCGTGTGCGTCTTAAATGAATTTTGAAGAACAAAAAATTGTCACACATGTACAAGAGTTCGTAGATACTATTTATTATTTTTAATATATATTTTTTTAACCATCCTGTCCGAGAAAAATTATAAAGTGGGTGGGCAAAGTAATCTAGAATAGAGGGGTTACTTCGCCAACCCTCTTTTTAACTATTTTTTTAAAGAACAGAAGTAATCTTTGGGCAATGAGACCCTAACGAGGTGTTAAATTAACTAGTTTATTTTTTATTATTTTTTAAAATATTTTTTTCTAGAAAATTCTGTTGCTACATAATTTTTTAGGTATTTTGGCTGCACCAACAAAAGTATAAAAACACTAAAAATAGCTTGTTCCGACACTGGAACGATAAAACAGCTCTTCTCACTGATAACAATCAGTACGTCTTTAATAACTCTTGCGTGTCTTGCTAACACCTCAAAGGGATCCACAAAGGTATTCAGGCGAACCTAGTGTTCTTTAAAGTAACTGTTATTTGAGGAAAAGATCTTTATTTTCAAAAGTGGGCAAAGTCGCCCCAGTCGACGGTACCTGAAATAAAAAGTAGGGGCTCTGGTCTAGAAAACTTAGATTAACGGCCAGAGAGTTTGTTGGGCTACCACATGACACCCTCTATCCGCAGAAGTTGGAACTATATTTGCTAACAGACGGCGGACGCTCTGTCGGCTTGGCTCAATTGTGGACTGACCACATGGCGTTATTTATCTAATTCGCTAATAATTTACATTTATTTACTGTTCCATCCCCACAAAAAAAAAGTTGAAACCGGCATAAAGAGCTGGGAGGAGTGCTATTTTAAGAATCTGATCGTGGTATGAAGGGGAAAAACATACGACTTCCTTAAAATTAAACAATGAAAGTTCAAAATCTTTGTAAATTTGATATCTTTTGACGAGTAAACAAACACTAACTAGAAAGTCGAATGAGGCCTTATTATATAGAATTTTTCCCAGCACAGACAAAAATCTGTAAGCATGCATCGTAGTATAAAGTTTTTAATATTTATGTCTCAAGAACTCCCTCCATAATTTCTCTTTTCCATGAAGTACCTCTGTAGGGGATGGAAAAACCGGATTCGTGTGTTTTGCTGCAGCCAGCATCTATTTATCTGTTAACAATGATTTTTTTTTCAGCTACAGGGAATTCAAACGATTGATGTATATTTTCCAAAAATCTACAAGGGGTGTGCACTGGTACCAGTGCCATGAATCCGCATATATATACACCAAAATTGATAACTAGGAGGTGGAAAACTTAGAGAAGTTCAAGTACCAGGGAAGTCTGCTGACAAAGATGCCTACTGCACCAAGGAAATTAGGTAGAGGATCACCATGACCAAAGAAGCTTTCAACAAGAAGAGGTTACTGCTGACCAGCAAGTTGAGTTTGGAACTGAGGAAGAAACCGATGAAATGCTACATTTGGAGCATCGCACTGTATGGAGCAGGAACTTAGACTCTTAAGAAAATGGAAAAGAAATATTTGGAGAGCTTTAAAATGTGGTTCTGGAGAAGACTTGAGAAGATCAGGTGGACAGACAGGGTGACAAATGAAGAATTCCTAAGAAGATTGGGTGAGAAGAGAACCAATTTGGAAACATCAGGGTACACCGAGTGAGCATGAAACCAAATGGTCAACAACGGTAATGAAGGAAATAAGCTATTCGTTGTAGAATCACGAAACAGTATAAATTGATGTATAATCGGACATCAATCAAATAGAACAGACCTACAAACAAATTGAGAATATCGAATATTTTGTATATTAAGTGAAGGAATAAATACAAAATAATTTTAAAATCTAGATTTTGTTCGTGGACCTCCATTGAAAGATGGGTTGGTGGGGTGGGGCGGTGGGGGTGGAAGAACTAAAGGGATATTTAGGAGAAAAGGGGAGGGGGGCAAGTAAAGGTAACTATACAAATACTTTCTAAGTATTAATACAAAGGTATTATAATATTTTAATTATATAAAATAAATGTCTATATTAATATGTTATTAACCTAATTTGGTTTTAGTTTACAAATTGAGCATTAATTATTATTGTAGGATAAAATAATCCATAAACCCTTATTTTATAGAGGTAAAAAAACGAGAGTTCAGAGACTATTTATTCTACAATAATAATTGAAATAATATAGAGATTATATACTTATTATTATGATTAAATATTAGTGGGGAAACCCGCCTCGGTGGCGTAGTTGGCAAACGCGCTTGTCGTGTTGAGTTCGACTGCTGAGGACGGGGAGATCGAGGTTCGAATCTCGGTCGGGTGAACTGGGGGTGGTTTTTCCTAAATAGTTTTCCACTCTCCCTCCACGCAAATGCGGGGTTCACTTCCTCTAATTAAACCTTCCCAATTCCTAATCCATTAGAGTAATTAGTACTTAAAGCGTATAACCCGAACGGTTAGTAAGACGCGGTGCTAAATATTATTATTATTATTATTATTATTATTATTATTATTAGTGGTGCATGGTAAAAATGTAATATCAAATAGTAATATTATTGTTTGTTGGGTGTCCTGGTGGTCTAGGGGTAAGGTGTCAGACTTCTGTGCTGGCGGCCGGGGTTCAATCCTCGGTCCCGGCACAGATTTATCTGATTACCAAACCCTTCCTTCACCTCTGACAAGACATCTTGTGAATGTGGGGAATGCCAGGCCTCCACCGTGGTTCGGATTCCACGTTAAACTGTAGGTCCTCCATTTCATCTCACAATCACCCTACCATTACATATTAGCGTAAGTGTGTATAACCCGAACGGGTAGTAAGACGCGGTGCTAATAATAATAATAATAATAATAATAATAATAATAATAATAATAATAATAATAACAATATTGTTTATTTGTATATATAACTAACAAACTATATTTTAAATCCTATTGTACATAATTATGTTACATAAATGTGGATCAATTGACCGACATTTGTTGCTCCTGCCGGCAAGCAGGGTTGACTTGAAAGGGTGGGTAGGGTAGGGTAGGGTGGTGGTGGTGGGATGCTCACTAGGGCGTGGCGCTGCAAGGGCCTAGATCTCACAGATAGTCCCACTTTCTGCCGAGGCGGGGTGGGGCGGGAATAAACCCCCTTTCACGCGGGAGGCTTTGCAATCCCACATCATTAAGGCGGATGAAACCAGTATGTTAAGAAGGGAGACCGGAACCGCGCTTTTTTGACTAGTTAAATATGTACATATATTATATTTCCAGACGAAGACCAAACATAGATATTACACTATTGACACTTTAATATAAAAACAAGAAATAGCGTAAAATTTAATTGAATAATCTGTAGGGTTATTTGACACCTCAGCTCAGTCGGTAACGTGTCTGTCCACTGAGCTAAGGGTCCCGGGTTCGATTGCCGGGATGGCTGAAAAATTTATCATCGGTGAAATGTGGGTTTACCCTTTCACATTGATAAATTAACGGCCGGGGACTGAATGTTGTGCCTGTCCTAGTTAGATTATAAGGCATATGAAGCTACGACAGGTCTAGCAGGTCGGTAATGAAAAATATATGGCTTGAATAAAAAACTGACGCAGGACAAAGGCTGGAAACGGTAATGGATGTAAAAAAAAAGAGGTCCAAGTGGTAAACATAACTTCAAAGATTGAAAAAAACAACATATAAAGGCAATATATAACTTTAGTCACAAAATATTAATTTTCATCCACAAGAGCTTATCTATTAGAAGTATCAAAAAATTTAGTTTTATACTAAAAAATAAATGGCACTAAACGTGTAACGCACAGATTTTCTATTTTGTATTAAAATAAAGACATTTAGACTAGGCCTTCTAAAAACTCTTAAGATTTGGGAAACGAATATACATTGTTGTAGAAACACTCAAACATAACTGAAATAATATACACTGTTACGGAAATATTGAGGAAAGAGGAGCAACTCTGTCCAACAAAGAGCATAACAATCCGTTCCGATTTCAAAGTGCTCCATAAAAAATCCATACCAGTTTGTTTGCTTATTGCTCAAACTGTTTTATCTTATAAAATATATTTCAACTAAATTATCTTTAATTTTAATAGTAGGCCTACTACAACCTTACAACGATATGTTATATTGTATCTGAAATATTTGCGGAGCTATGATCGAAATTGGAAATTTATACCTGTGTAAAGTACCCCCTTAGAGTAATTTTCATGGGAAAACAAGAAAAAACATTTTATTTGTAAGGTTAAACAATGTAGAGATACAAAATTTAATAAAAATCGTCAGAGTGGATTTCGAGAAAATCGATTTGATCTTTTTTTTCTCTCTCTTTCTCTCTTTTCAGTAAACTACGATTAATTTTATGGTTATATAACTGATTCCAAAACCCCTCTAGGCAACCAACCCTATGAAAACCCCAAATATCCCGATAGGTAAAATATTTTCATCTCTAGGCCGATATACAGACAGATGCCATCGTGAAAACAACTTTTTCGGATTTATCTGATTACCAAACCCTTCCTTCACCTCTGACAAGACAACTTGTGAATGTGTGGAATGCCAGGCCTCCACCGTGGTTCGGATTCCACGTTAAACTGTAGGTCCTCCATTTCATCTCACAATCACCCTATCATTACACATTAGCGTAAGTGCGTATAACACGAACGGGTAGTAAGACGCGGTGATAATAATAATAATAATAATAATAATAATAATAACTTTTTCAGTTTCAAGGGTCATGAAACATCGACATTTATCAAAATTTCGAGTTATATATATATTTTTTTAGCGATAACAATAATTCTCTCTACGAGGGCTCAAGAGAAAGTAAAAGTTAATAACACAATTTTATTGAATTTTTAAACATATTGTGTACGCTATATTTTATATATATTATTATTCGTTATGATTTTATGACTTATGAGATTTAGTATTAACTTATAACCATTTAGTTTAATTTGGTATTCCTGATAAATGATAATAAATAGCGTCTTCTTTTAAGCGATTTCTTTGTGTCAGCCAACTAGCACAAAATGGTCATCTCATGTAAAGAAAAATAAATTCAAGTGAGGTTCCTCGATAACCATTTAAAGACAGAATATCATTATTAATTAGGATTTAAAAACAACTCAATTTCACACTGAATATATAAGTAGATATAATAAGTGGATTCCTTCTCTTAAAAGCTAAGGCAGATTTACACACACAAAAAATCACGAAGATAAATATGAAATACAATATCTTGTTAACTTAGAACGACAGAGATAGTTTGACTGTGACTCGTGGAAAAAAGGGGTTTGAATCCCTGTCGATAGTGATGGAGGCTTGTTTTCCGTAATGAAATGCTATTACTCGGTCAGTAATTTGTTGACATCTCGCCTGCCTTCAAGGAATATAAAACTAATAATATACAAAACAATAATTTTATTGGTTGTTCTCTATGGTTGTGAAACTTGGTCTCTTACCTTTCATGACGAAAATAATTGTAGGTAGCTCTAAACAAGGTGCTTTGGAAGATATTTGGTCCAAATAGAGATAAGGCGAATGGGGAGGGGAGAAGGTTACATAATTATGAACTACATACCTAGTAATCTTCACAATACATTGTTTGTATAATAGTCTAGTAGATTACGGTGGGCAGGAAACGCTGCGTGAATGGGAGAATTTAGAGCCTTGTTCAGAGTAATGACTGGCGAACCAAATTGGAAGAAACTATTGGGAAGACCTAGACGATGATAGGAGCGTAACATTATAAAATACTTGAAAGAGATAGGGTGTACTGAGGTGGACTGGGTAGAACTATCTCAAGATAGGAATAGCGTGTAATGAGGTGAACTGGATAGAACTAGCTCAAGATAGGGATAGTGTGTAATGAGATGGACTTAATAGAACTAGCTCAAGATAGGGATATCGTGTAATGAAGTGAACTGGATATAACTAGCTCAAGATAGGGATAGTGTGTAATGAGGTGGAATGGATATAACTAGCTCAAGATAGGTATAGGATGTAATGAAGTGGAATGGATAGAACTAGCTCAAGAGAGGGATAGGGTGTAATGAGGTGAACTGGATATAACTAGCTCAAGATAGGTATAGGGTGTAATGAAGTGGAATGGATAGAATTAGCTCAAGATAGGGATAGTGTGTAATGAAGTGGAATGGATAGAACTAGCTCAATATAGGTATAGGGTGTAATGAAGTGGACTGGATATAACTAGCTCAAGATAGGGATAGTGTGTAATGAAGTGGACTGGATATAACTAGCTCAAGATAGGGATAGTGTGTAATGAAGTGGACTGGATAGAACTTTCTCTGGATAGCGTGTACTGAGTTGGACTGGATAGAACTAGCTCAAGATAGGGATAGTGTGTAATGAAGTATAATGGATAGAACTAGCTCAAGATAGGGATAGCGTGTAATGAGATGGACTTAATATAACTAGCTCATGATAGGGATAGCGTGTAATGAGGTGAACTGGATATAACTAGCTCAAGATAGGTATAAGGTGTAATGAAGTGGAATCGATAGAACTAGCTCAATATAGGGATAGTGTGTAATGAAGTGGAATGGATAGAACTAGCTCAATATAGGGATAGTGTGTAATGAGGTGGACTGGATAGAGCTAGCTCAAGATAGGTATAGGGTGTAATGAAGTGGAATGGATAGAACTAGCTCAAGATAGGGATAGTGTGTAATGAAGTGGAATGGATATAACTAGCTCAAGACAGGGATAGGGTGTAATGAAGTGGAATGGATAGAACTAGCTCAATATAGGGATAGTGTGTAATGAGGTGGACTGGATAGAACTAGCTCAAGATAGGGATAGTGTGTAATGAGGTGAACTGGATATAACTAGCTCAAGATAGGTATAGGGTGTAATGAAGTGGAATGGATAGAACTAGCTCAATATAGGGATAGTGTGTAATGAGGTGAACTGGATATAACTAGTTCAAGATAGGGATAGTGTGTAATGAGGTGAACTGGATATAACTAGCTCAAGATAGGGATAGGGTGTAATCATGTGGACTGGATAGAACTAGCTCAAGATAGGGATAGTGTGTAATGAAGTGGACTGGATAGAACAGGGATAGCGTGTAATGAGGTGAACTGGATATAACTATCTCAAGATAGGGATAGTGTCTAAGTGTAATGAAGTGGAATGGATAGAACTAGCTCAAGATAGGTATAGGGTGTAATGAAGTGGAATGGATAGAACTAGCTCAAGATAGGGATAGGGTGTAATGAAGTGGAATGGATAGAACTAGCGCAAGATAGGGATAGTGTGTAATGAGGTGAACTGGATATAACTAGCTCAAGATAGCTATAGGGTGTAATTAGATGGACTGGATAGAACTAGCTCAAGATAGGTATAGGGTGTAATGAGGTGGACTGGATAGAACTAGCTCAAGATAGGGATAGGGTGTAAATGAGGTGAACTGGATAGAACTAGCTCAAGATAGGTATAGGGTGTAATGAAGTGGAATGGATATAACTAGCTCAAGATAGGTATAGGGTGTAATGAAGTGGAATGGATAGAACTAGCTCAATATAGGGATAGGGTGTAATGAGGTGAACTGGATAGAACTAGCTCAATATAGGGATAGTGTGTAATGAGGTGAGCTGGATATAACTAGCTCAAGATAGGGATAGGGTGTGATGAAGAGGAATGGATAGAATTAGCTCAAGATAGGTATAGGGTGTAATGAAGTGTAATGGATAGAACTAGCTCAAGATAGGGATAGTGTGTAATGAGGTGAGCTGGATATAACTAGCTCAAGATAGGGATAGGGTGTAATGAAGTGGAATGGATAGAACTAGCTCAATATAGGTATAGGGTATAATGAAGTGTAATGGATAGAACTAGCTCAAGATAGGGATAGTGTGTAATGAGGTGAACTGGATATAACTAGCTCAAGATAGGGATAAGGGTGTAATGAATTGGAATGGATAGAACTAGCTCAATATAGGGATAGGGTGTAATGAATTGGAATGGATAGAACTAGCTCAATATAGGGATAGGGTGTAATGAAGTGTAATGGATAGAACTAGCTCAATATAGGTATAGGGTGTAATGAAGTGTAATGGATAGAACTAGCTCAAGATAGGGATAGTGTGTAATGAGGTGAACTGGATATAACTAGCTCAAGATAGGGATAAGGGTGTAATGAATTGGAATGGATAGAACTAGCTCAATATAGGGATAGGGTGTAATGAAGTGGAATTGATAGAACTAGCTCAATATAGGGATAGTGTGTAATAAGGTGAACTGGATATAACTAGCTCAAGATAGGGATATTGTGTAATGAAGTGGAATGGATAGAATTAGCTCAAGATAGGGATAGATAGCGGACTTTTGTAAGTGTGGCAATAAACTTTCAAATTCCTAATGCCACAGAGTAAGTAAAAAAGTAAGCAAGCAATGCTCTTTTTTCTTTCATGCAAATTATGGTACATTTCCTTCAAGATACTCCCCTCATCCTAAAAGAATAAACTAAGTGTTTACTAAACGACACGTCAATGAAAGAAAGCAAAACTAACGCAGATATTTTCGTAATTTTACTTTATAATATGGGTGAAGTATTGTAGTCGTGAATATCTTTGATCGAGAGGTTATGATGAAGCTTGACGTTTTATGTGCCCCGAACCCAAACAAATATAATCATGCCTAAGTGTTTTTTTTTAAGAATTTGATTTCAACCCTCAAATTAAAGGTGACTACTCATTAAAAATATATATATTTTAATTTGAAATTTTTCAAAATGCCTTTATTAGTTTGGATCAAAATGGGTATCTTAGGAATGTTTCACATTATAAATAAGAATGAATGTTAATTTTTATAAAAGACGTAAGAGGATTTTTTACTAATGCATTTTTAATGCGTATTTAAAAAAATGTCTATATGTATCTGAAGAGTTTCTCAGATGATTATTAAAATAATGTTTGTTTTCTGAGTAAAACTAAATAAGGTTAGTTTACTAATATATGATTTTAGAAAATGCTATCACAAACAAAGATATTCTTTATGATAAAGTTTGTACGATTGTGCGCTAACATTATTTATGTTGACTTTTTTAAATATATTATTATTAGCTTACTGAGGAGAGTAATTAGTTAATGAGGATAATAAAAAATATGGAGGGATAAAGTACCCATTAACCTTTTGAGTAAACTAGCTCAGCTCATCAAATTTGAAATCCAAAGTTTTAAAATGTGATGATTTTTTATTATTATTATTTTCGACGCGACTTTCTAGTGATGAATCAATTATTATTATTATTATTATTAGCACCGCGTCTTACTACCCGTTCGGGTTATACGCACTTACGCTAATGTGTAATGGTAGGGTGATTGTGAGATGAAATGGAGGACCTACAGTTTAACGTGGAATCCGAACCACGGTGGAGGCCTGGCATTTCCCACATTCACAAGATGTCTTGTCAGAGGTGAAAGAAGGGTTTGGTAATCAGATAAATCTGTGCCGGGACCGAGGGATGAATCAATTAACAAGGTGAATAGATTCTAAAGATTGTAGAGTTCATAATGTATTATATAAGATAAATAAATGGTTAATATGTTTAGTTTTCAATATGCTCAATAGTGAGCTGAAGGATAAACATCTATCCTCAATAAAAACGAGATCGGAAGTGAAGATCCATACTTAGCACAGAAACTAGTTGTCGCCGCCATTTATTAATGGAAGCGTAGTCACCAACTCGCTAAACTATTTGGTTATTTAATCAATTTTAAATTTTACAATATTTATTTTACCTTATTGATTCCCTCATATTATCAAATTTGTCAACCTTAAGTCAAGTGTCTAGTCTACTCTAAAACACGTTAATTCTTACTTCACGTTCTTTCTTATCTTCATTAATATTTTAACTTTATTAAAATGTTATCTGTTATTTTACAAAATAATATTAAGTCTATTACAAGTGATCATATAAATTTGCGATTCAAATTAAGACTATCCCCGGTGACCTGGCGGTCTAGGAGTAAGGTGTCAAACTTATGTGCTGGCAGCCGGGGTTCAATCCTCGGTCCCAGCACAGATTTATCTGATTACCAAACCCTTCCTTCACCTCTGACAAGACATCTTGTGAATGTGGGGAATGCCAGGCCTCCACCGTGGTTCGGATCCCACGTTAAACTGTAGGTCCTCCATTTCAT
>CABFVX010005379.1:36563-51664 GCA_902151425.1 Timema shepardi
TGGAGAAATACTCAAGGTATCAGCCAGTAATCTGGGAACCTTGGACTGGTAAACAGGTGCACTGATCACTACAGCTAGGGGCCGGTTATATAGTTAGTTAATACTGAATGTTTAGGTGTCACAAGGGTTGCCTATGGAATACATCTAACGGCGCTACGTTTGCACGAGTGACAACATATTCTAAACAAACTCCACTAGTTCACAAACCATAAGATTTTCGCAAACATTTATTTTCGTAACAAACTTAAATATTGACGAATTTCAATACTGTAAGGACTAAAGAAAAAGAATTCTGAGAAAGAAAATTCAATTAATCGAGATTAATTAAATAGTGATCCTAGTAATTAACTAATACATTTTTTGGGAGTTGAAATGAATAAGTTGTTTTAAATTAATATTAGCGTTGTTTTATTTGGGAATTGATTATATTTTCTTGTTTTATATTTTGGCTTATTAGTGTTATGGTTTTTCTTTGGTTTAAAAATAATGATAACGTCTAATTATTTTGTTCTAATATAGGTAAAATATTTCTTTTTGGTGTATTATTTTTTTATTTGGTCTGATTCTTCAAATGAATTTTTGGATTCTAATATTGGCACGCAAAGCCAAAGATTTCGGGTTTGATTTTCAAGCCCAGGCTGTAATTTTTCGAATGGTTTGATACCTATTTATAAGAAAAAATCTGGCTACTTAATTATCTTTCAAGCATATTGTTAATTCCCCTTAGCAAGGTAACTCTCTCCTTCCCCTCTCAAATATCAGTATATCGAGATATAATTTTATTCAGCTGGTTTTCTAAATATTTCAATTAACTAAAATCATAAAATATTAAATATTAAAAGAAAAATATCTCATATAATATTCACAAATATTAATTTGTATAGTGAAAATAGTCTTTACTTGTTTAATGACTTGTAATGTAAATGTCCAAAACCCAGACTATTTAGGTTACTATATATATATATACACACACAAATATTATGAAAGCACGCCGATAAAAAAAATGTCCGTGGCACCATAATGTGCCAAACTAAAACGTAAAAAAAACTTGAAATTTTCTTCAATATCGTGCTGATGACGACATTGTCCAGGTGTTGTGTGTATGTTAAAGAATAAGAGGGAATATATCATATTTTGTTTTGCTAATGTATTTTTTATCAAGGTTGTATCAAACATTTGTTTTTTCAATAGAATAGTGATATAATCATCGATAATGTTATTGAAATGGCCCCGTGAATAAGTTTGCTAATAATAAATGTTTAAGTCATCCACCTCACAATTTCAGCCTACATTGAAACATTGTGGTATTTATGAATGTACCCCCTGGTCGCGTGGAACATGCCAGTCTACCCCTGAACACCACTATGGTATAAATAAATGTTCCGTATTACCAGAAATAAACTTGACCAGGGCCGATGTAAAGAATTTATAGTGTGCATATTTACTTCCCCGCTGGTTAAGGGGTAAGAAATACGTCAACGGAAATACCACACATCCACAAGGCGGTGAGTGTGTATGCGGTGGTAGATACATTAAAAAATGCCAGGAGGGGCACCATGATACAAATAATATTTTACTACCTTTCAACCTTTAAAAAAAATTGTACGGAACTCCGCATGGACTTTCTCGCCCTGTTGTTTAAAAATGGATATATTTACTCGAAACTCGTAATATACGTGAAACGAAATAATATACACTAGCAAACCCAAGCATAAATTGCACTATACTTGTATAAACCTGTTTTTTTAATCCCGGTTTTAAATTTTATAATTTTGTTTTTTAAAGAATTGATGTCCTCATTTGTATGTTTGGACTGATACAAAAAAGAACAATATTGGGTCCACAAGGGTCATCACTTAGTATTAAAATTTCAACTTCCTGCTAAAATTTTCTACATTCTATTAGGTGTTGCACATCTTCATGTCATCGCATTGCTATTTAGTTCCTCATTTATAAATGTTGACCAATAAAACATGTAAATAATGACTATTGAGTCTAAAATGAAGTAGATAGATCATTGATGCACAAACATTTCCCCTAAGAGGTTAAAGAAAAAAGAACATATTTTTGAGAGACTTACTTATCAACTTATTCTATGGAATTAGAGAAAATATCCCTAAAACCCCATGTTTCTATCCTTATATATTTAACAAAATAAATATTGTATATGTTAATGGATTGGGCATTTAACACAAACCAAATCATAACCTATATAGTATATCATAACAATTACCTTTATACACATACTGATAATAGAAACAAATAACAGAAAAATACCGCAACACTTTGGCAAGGCTGAAAGCCTACGGAGTGAGACGTCAGTGCACGGGGTAGAAGGTGAAGGGGGTTGTATTCATTTATTTTATTTTCAATTTCCTTATAAATTTTTCCTGACATTTTATTTTACTATAAATCTATACTTTTTCTGCTCTGTTCATATTATACTTCATTCACGGGAGGAGTTTACCTCTGAAAGGTCTTTTTTCTTACCAATATCCTACTATATAATAGATTTCTGGTAGGGAAAAAAGTCCTTTCCCAGGTAAACTCCTACCGTGAACGAACAATACAATATGCCTCCTATATAGGTAATCTAAAAATTGTACATATAAACTTTCTGGAATATAAACATATACTACTACTAAAACTACTTGTCCTGTTATTGATCACTACCAATTTACCTATACCTGCCCCTATTAGCAGCTATGTCTACTATATATCAATACCAACATTTAATTTATGATAGCTCATAGCTTTACTTGTCCCTCTTTCCCTATTGAAGTTATTTTGACTAAATACATTTTTTTCCCTTTTGATATGCCTGCTTTGGACTTAAATCTAAATTAACCTCATTTATACGTAGTGCCGTCATCTACACAATCAGCTTATACCTTTTCCTTGTAGGGAGTATCATTTTTTTTTCTCTCTCTGGTCACTTCCTACCGTGGCCAGTCGACATTCTTGGAGTGCTCGATGTCTCCAGCCCAGTATCACGCTTGTTTCCAAGCGAGCAGGGCTCTTCGAATAAGGAATAACTTCCGACGTCTCATCTGTATCCACTTTACCTTCCTTCTCCCCTAGCCGGTATTCCAGGCGTCCCTGGTTCATCAGCGATATTCATCACTGGTATCCCTGAGACGCTTTCCTCGGCTAGAGCTCTAGATTTATCCAGAGTCCATAAATATCTAGTCCATCCTTTCTTTTATTACACTTTCTGTGTTTTGTTTCACCAGTTTGGTAATGTCTCTTCTAAGTCTGATGTTTCTTCTCCTTCTCCTTCTTCATCGTCTTCACTTGTCACTTCTTCCTCAGTTGTATCTTCTTGTCTGTTTTGTCTCAAGTCTTGGTTCTGTTTTTTTTAATTCGTCTATTTCTGCTTTCAATACCCTGACCGCTATCTCATCGAGGTTGCTCCACCGGTCCACATCTCTCAATACATGGTACATGGCATTGGCCTCTGTAGGCATTAGTAGCTCCGCTCTCTCCCTTTCCGTAAATATACATTCTAAGGTCACGTGTTCCGGTGTTGCCTCTCCTCAGCAACAGCAAAGATTTGTTTCACTAAAGTTCGTCCTAAAGAGGGACGCTTGATAAGGGCCATGCCCTGTGATATAGTGGACAAGTCCCTGTAAAGGTTAGAGATGCTTCATTCTCAGTCTTTCTTGTACATTCGGAAATAACTGGAATATCCTTCTACCTGTGCTAGTCTCTTCCCAGTCTGCTTGCTACTCCCGCAGGAGGGTCTCTCTTATATCATACTTGGTACATACACCGTTAGTTGTTAATTCTATTACTTTTTCTAACTTCCCTTTTCCAAGCCAATATCCAGCGGCCCTATTTCGTACCTCTAAGTCTAGGGGCCAGACACAAGGTGACACAACGCATTTGTTGGTATAGTTTTGTAGGCCCCGGAAAGTATCATGAGAATTTTCCTCTGAAGGTCTCAGTTTCCTTTTAGCTCTGTCCCACCCCAGTTGTTGAGCCCACACTCCTGCTCCATATCCCACTATGGACAAAAGCAACGCCTGGTGGTATAGTCTAATCAGTTTTAAGGGCAGATGGAACTTACACTGCACTATAGTGAATATCCCATTCATAACCCACAAGGCTCTCCCGCATGTTGTCCATGGGAGATAGGAAGCTACGCTTCTCATCAATCGCCCCCCACTCCCCCAAAGGTATCTTTTTTTTGCTCTTTCTAATTGTTTGTTCTATCTTAATTATAGGATCTCTCTTAAGTACTCCCCTGAGCAGCATGTAGGTTGTCTTCGCTAACGCCGCACTGAGTCTTCCTTTCCTACAACATTTATCCAAGCCACCCAGAACCTTATTACTTTTTTTTTCCAGGTTCCTCCTCAAACTCTCCTCCACCACTATCAGCAAATGGTAAGCAAAAGCAACCATCCCCACCACTTCATGGGGTGCTTCAAACTCCAGCAACCCAGGATCGAGACCAACGTCCCAAAATATCGGACCACTGACCGAGCCTTGTGGGCACCCTTTTGTTAATTTTTTACTTATTGTTATTCCTGGGCATCTCAGGTTTGTATACCTGTCCCTGCAGTAGTCCTTAAGTCTTTTGTTAACTCCCCAGACCGTTTAATTCTCTTAATCTCTTGAATAAGGCTGGCCACCAAAGGTTATCAAATGTACCAGAGATGTCCAGAAATATTCCTATCAGATATTTTTAATAGATTTTTCTACCAGGCTAAAGCCGTACTGTTGAGGGTGCAGTCCCACCTCCTCTCTATGTTTTTGCAGTCTCTTAAATAGAATTTTCTCCTGCAGTTTTGCACATACATTCATCAAACATATCGGTCTGTACGACTTTGGGAGTTGGGGGTCTTTGTCCTCCCTTTACTCAGAATCACCACTTTGCTCCGCTTCCACACAATTGGGATTCTTCCCTGAAAAAAGAACTCATTCATGAGCTGGGCCATAAAGGGTTCTATCAGTTCACTGATTTCCTGAATCACCTCTACCCTGATTCCATCAGATCCAGGTGCCTTCTTTCTTTTCATTCTTGCTGTTAGCCTTTTAATCTCATCCTGTGTTACTGGTTCCACTATCAAGTTTTAATTATTATATGCCATTTTCATATCCTGCCTAACACTTTCATTCTTCTCATACCCATCCTCCGGATTATCATCAGGGAGCAACACATCCATTAGTAACCTAGCCGATTCCTCCCAGCAAGTATGCATTCCTCCTTCTGGTTTCTTATGTGTTAAAATGACAGCTGGGGGTTTGATTTTCCCTGCTGCAATCCGAAAGGGTACACTCCATGCATTCTTCCTCAATTCTTCTTGAACAAAATTTTCCCAGCTATCATTTTTAAGAATCTTCATTGTATTTTCAAATTATTCCTTTATTTGCTGGTACATATTTAATAGTAGAAGTCTTCCTGCTTTTTTTTAGGCATATTTGGTATTATCGTCTTGCTCTCCTAACATACCCACGTAGCTTTTGCAGCTGCTCATTCCATGGTCGATTTACTACACATCTTGTAACTTCCTTCATAACCTGTATTGCTTTTCTCATAGCTGCCTACAAGGCCCACGTGAGTGCAAAGCAAGAACCTCATTAGAGTAGCTCGTAGTGATAAAGATGGTGACGAACATCGAGACCAAAACATTGACGCCCTCCACAAGGGAGGAGACAAGCGAACCATTAGACATGAGTGTAGAGATATTACTTTTGGAATTATGGCTAATACGTAATTTACGAATAATATTTCAAACTTAAGTTGCGGGAGAGAAATTGTAAGGGTAGAAATAAACAGTCTCCAAGACTCTCCTCTGCTTTCTCTAATGATACGGCGAGCTCGAGCACGTAGAATCCGGAATTACTCCAGATTCTCCTTAGTGGGACGTCGATGAAAGAGACGTAGGGCCCTTTGACGATCAGAAATAGTCAACCGAGACTCCTCGTTCCACCAGGGAATAGGACGGTGGCGCAGATTTGGCGAAGATTTAGGGATGGAAGCCCTCGCCACCGCGGTTACCATCGAAATAAAATGCTCATCCTTAACATCTACGTCATGAGAATGGGGTTCATCAAATACGGTGAGTTCATGGTATTTATCCCAGTCATCACGTTTAAGAATCCACTGGGGTACCCATGCTGTACTGGGAGGATCTTTAAGTAGCGAAAGAATAATGGGAAAGTGATCGCTGTCACATAGGTCGGAGTGAACCTCGCAAAGGAAGTGAGCGGCGATCCTGGGGCTACATAAACTTAGATCGATGGCAGAGGATACACCATTAAAGGTGAAGTGTTGCTGGGTCCTGGTGTTCATTAACACCAGATTTCTCGAGACTATAATATCCTCTACCATCCTTCCACGGGCGTTTGTAATATTAGACCCCCACACCAGGCTATGAATGTTAAAATCCCCCAAGATGATGTAAGGGGCAGGAAGTTGTATAAAGAGGGCCTCTAGGCACCTCTTTGAAACGCGTTCACTTGGTGGGTAGTATATGCAGCATACTGTTACCTCAAGAGGAAGGTAGACTGACAGCAATAACTTGGAAATCAAATACAATATTTATAGACCTATGATATATATTGGTACGTGCAAGTACAGCCACACCTCCGTTAGGCTGATCAAAGAATGGCTTGTCGGTACGATATACATCATACCCACGAAGCATCGGGTTATCAGCAGGACGGAAATGGGTCTCCTGCAAACACAAAATGGAAAAAATTAGTTATTTAATTTCTTCTACACGAGCATAGAAACCCCTAATATTCCATTGTAGTAGCGACAATATTTATTAATATACAATTTAATTATCCTCGCATTCCATGACACTATCTCTTAGGAATGAAAATTGATTGAGCACCTTTTTAGGTCCTCTTGCCTTTCCCAGTCTCTCCTGGACCTCCCGCTTCAGGAGAGGCTTTAGTTTATCCTGGGGAAGCTGGGTCGTTGGATTCTTGCACAAAGGCTTTGTTAAGGCCCTCAACGCTTTGTTTTTGTAGTGTTAAAGACGGTGGTCACTTGCTGGGCCTTCCTCAAGTTACCGGTAGGACTCGCCTTAGCGGCCTCTTCCGTTCCGCCACCCACCCCAACCTCCGGGGACCCAGAGACGAGGGTGAGCGGCTCAATAACGGCTGCAAGTACTTTGGTTCCCCGAGGAGGGCTCGGGGGGGGGGGGGTCTACGAGGCGGGCGCAGGNGGGTTGCCGAAAAGGTCTCGGGGTTGGGCCTCGAGGAGGGGACCTCGGGGGTATAGGTGGTGGAGTCGACCTCATTGGAGGTGTCGCATCCCGTACTAATTTTGGCTCCATTATATTTGGCACTGCTTGACTTGGAATTTCTCGAGTAAACACAAGTGGCACTGGCCGAGAAGACGTCTTAGCAAGTTTAACTGTGCAATGGCAGTTGGGACAATCTATATTCTGGCTAGCAATCTGATTAGACGATGTTTTAAATACCGGAGCGTGACTGGATACCTATTCCTTGCATGCCTGGGCATAAGATATTGTCTTTTCAGATTGAATTTCCACGACTTTTTCTCTACCTTTCATTTCGGACAGATCCGAGACCAAGCAGAATGTGGACCTTTGCAGTTGACACAGAACTTAGGAGACTACCACGGTTTATCGTGAGCCTTCTGTCCGCAATCTGCACAGGTCGGTTTACCACTGAATCGCAGCTTTGTATGCACAAATTTCTGGCATTTAAAACAACGCCGAGGGCTAGGGAAATAAAACGGTGGGACTCTGAGCACGTGGAAATCTTCTCGAACCTCCTTTGGAAGAGTAGGAGTCACCAAGGTGAGGATATAGGTATCCGTATTTTTATCCTGTCCGTTATTTTTGTAATAATAATGTAAACCCTGGTTACATGCTGAGGGGAAATCTCCTCACAGATATTCTCAATGCTTACGCATTCGAGATCATAACAAGTGACCACTCCCTTGCAAACAATGAGGAGTCCGTGTGGTTCCACCTTCACCGGTATATTAGCAGTACTCAATGGTATTTTGGAGATTGCCATTACTTTAGAATATTGTTTATCGGTCGTAGTTTGAATCATAATGGTGCCATCCCGCAGTTTCCTTATTAAAACGCCCGATTTTGCTGCTCCATTTATCACTCTTTCGAGGATAAATGGGCTGACACGTTTCAGATCTTCCCTTTCGTTAACTCGAGACATCATCAAGAAGTCTGAGATACGAAATTACTTATCGCAAATATGTAGGTCTAATTATAATAAAAATCTTTTATGCAAAACATATTTTTATAAAACCAATAAATTTCAAGCTATACATATATATATATATATATATATATATATATNGTATATATATATATATATATATATATATATATATATATATACACTTTAACTTCTACTATATATAAATTATTATTAGTATTAGAGAAGTTAAACTATATATATATATATACACTTTAACTTCTACTATATATAAATTATTATTAGTATTAGAGAAGTTAAAGTATATATATACACTTTAACTTCTCTAATACTATTGCGACCGTAAAAAAAATCTAGCCCGAAATGTTGATGGATGTCAACGTCTTATGACCCTCCGAACCCTAAAAAGTGTATTTTGCAATGGCGTATGTATGTGTATTTGTTTAACCCTAAAATTAAGAGTAGTTTAGTAAAGGGTGAAAAAAGAAAAATTTGATTTTCTCAAAATTGACTAACGATTTTGATTAAAATTCTCAACTAGGTATTAATTAAGATTATAAATATAGTGGATACATTTTTATTTGAAATATATCTTTATAAAACCAATAGTTTCAGAGCTATTGGCAAATATATAAATACCATTTTGTGAGATTTAGTATAAACAAGAGCGCGGCGCGCGATCAACTGACTGAAGCGACCTGAGTTCGAGGGATGATTGCTTGGAGGCGTGCCGTTGGTAGAACTTTCTAAAGTTGTTGAGAAACCCCGAGGTTATTCTAGTAACTCCTATTAGCTCAAAGAATAGTGTTCTAGAAAGATTGATATTATTCGTGGTGCTTAGCGAGCATGTGTTTTGTCATGCGTTCCCCTCCCACGTGAACCAATTATGTTCCACCAACCTTAGTCCTTACCCTCCCCTTTATCTGGGTCTAATTATATATAATGGATGTATGTTGCCATTACGCCACTCTTGGAATTGACTCTTTGTAGAGAAGGAAGTAGAGTTGGCTGCACGTTGGTGGAAAATTTAAGACAAAATTAATGTTTCAGCTTAAATAAAATAAAAATTCAATGTAACTTTTCAAAATTATCTTTTGACTTATTAATTTTGTTTTTTGCATATTTAAAATACTGATGTATTGAAATTGAGTACTTGGCGTTTCTGATTTGATAAAAAAATTCCAACGACTATAGTAAATTTAAAAAAACTCGGAGATCATTGCTAGAATCGAAATACATTGATTGTTTATTTTTCAAAATGAATTGTGCTCGAGCTTATAGATAGCTAGTAAAACTAAATCAAACGTAATATATGTGTGATAATTAATTCTTTCTGTCTGGAAGTCAATGTAATTTTCTGTTGGTTTTGAGCAAAATATTGCTGGTCTTAACTTAATATTTTTTGTAATATCGTACGATACTAATGTGAGTAATCATGTGTTTTTTTTTATGTTTACGGAGAACGATTAGACTCCTTGAAAACTGGGAAATTAAGATTGTGGTTGATACTAGAAATAAATTTCTTAATATGTTTATATTTATTAAGTCATACAGACGACCAAGAAACGTTATTATTATTGAAACTAGGTAAGATTAAATATTAGATGTTATAAAAGGCTTGGCAAGAATAATGGAGCCAGTATATATTTTTTTAATCTAATAAAATATTAAGCTTATTGAAATCTGATTTTTTATGTCAGTCTAGTTATGATGCTTCCAATTTAGCAATTGCTTTAAAGGTTAGATTCTCTACTCCGTCCTTTTGGAAATAGGGATTAATTCTTTTTGAAAGAGAATGTTAATTTTCTTTTGAACAATCATATCAATATTTATTGAGATTATAGTGTAAAAGAATAATTTATCTGACCAATTCATATACATTTAAATTGAATTAGTAGATATAATTGAAGGCAGTCTTTTGAGTTAACTTTTAATATGTAATATTGTAACCTTGTTACAACCTAATGTGGAAGAAATGGTTTCACTCTCCAAAGCCAGCCCTTGTTGACGCTCTTGACGTAATACGACCGCACTTCAAATAAACCCGAGAAACACTCCGCTGGACTATCACCATTCTACTGAGCCGGTCTTCGAGCCTCGCTGCTGGCTGTGTTGGCAACTCCCCCCTCCCTTCTTCCAGACAAATGAACTTCACTGAGCGTGTGCAGTGTGCGTTCTAAAATCTTCTAGAACTGAGTTGTACGTGTGACTGGTGTTCTTTGGCCTACGTGTATGTTCTGGAAAATTCCCCCTCCCAACCTATCCACGCTCTGGGAGCACATATCATCATAATATATAAATGGTCAGAGTTCAGAGAAGAGACACGCCTTGCACTCTGGACTTTACGAGGTAGAGGCCTATTCATTATGTAGGCTCGTCGCATTATTCAAAATTCTCTTTGGCTATAACTATTTACTTTTCTAAATTAAACGTCTCGGACACTCATTCGGGTTTTATGCCCATTCTTTGAATTAACAAACTATTATTGTTAAAGTTGGGATATTGTATTGTTATCATCTTTAATTATATTTATGTTAGTTAACTTAGGGACCGTAAGCTGGATGGGGCTACAATCCTTGCATGGGGTTTTATAAATATGGTTAGGAAATCCCTTTGGTACCACTTTACAAATATTTTGGTTTGTAAACCTTAGGGCCGTTGGGCTGTGCATGTAGTCAGGTGTCACTGTATTGGCTTTACGACCATATTAGTGGCTACATGTTTTGTTCTCTCAGCTTTATTCTTAGGCAAGGTCTTGCTCTTGTTTTTTCACGGTTAAAACCATACCTTGACAGGAGACCAATTTAATTATGGTATATCGGCATTGATGATGCCATTGTGGGCACCTAACGATGGGGCTACCAGCCCTTTTTTATTGTATTAGCGCCCTTCTGGCCCTGCCGGTTTTTGGTATGCCTTTGTCCTTGGGCTACGTCCAAGTTTGTACTAATTGTTTTGTCTCTCTCCCTCATTGAGGCGTATAATGTTTTTTCTTAATAAATTTATAACTCCCTTGTACGTACCACTGTGTATCATTTGTGTGGGGAAATGATTGGGGTAGGGTACAATATTTATCCTGAAATATATTGAAAATCCAACTATGTAAACATTCAAATAATACGTTTAATCGTATTCATTAGATGTAACTTTATACATTATTTTCATACTTCATATTTTATTATAAATAAATCATTTAAAATTTACCCCTGGTATTTCTTTTTGTTAGTGTATGCTAATTCCACATTCTAAAAGCACCCAAAGGGATTTTTTTTAAATTATTATTATGAGGTGTCAAACTAGGGACACATAAGTATGGCCATCTTGGGACTATTTGCAGCAACCGGGTGAGTTGCGTGCAGCTGAGGAACAATAGTTTGTTCAAAGACTATTGTTGCTTAAATCAGTCAAACGACTCACTATGATTGTTTTATTTTGTATTTTTATATTTTGGGCCTTCTGCATTTTGTTTAACAAAGGTTTCAGTTGTAAAGAGATACTACTTAAGCTTTAACGCAATAATTCACTAATGCTATAGAGTAAGTAAATAAGTTTAAGTCTCTCAAAAAGTGTGTTCTCTTTACTTCAACCTCTTAGGGGAAATGATTGTACAGCAATGATCTATCTCTATCATTTTAGACACAATAGTCTATATTTAACCAATTTATTGGTCAAAATTTATAAATGGTGAATTTAATAGCAATACGATAACCATAATATGTGCAACCCCCCCAAAAAATGACAAAACATTTTAACCTGAAGTTGACATGTTAATACAAAGTGTTTCAGGTTAAAATGTTTTGTCATTTTCTCAAGCTTTTTTGGTAAATAATAAGTTGACGAATTATTGTATAGTTTAATCCTCCATCTTTATGATTATGTAGTTAGTTTTTTTAAATGTACACTTAGGGCCGTTCTTATGACTAACGAATAAATATTGCTATCGGGAGGGTAAAGTTAACAAGATAAATGTTACCAGCCATTTTAATATTTTACGCATATTATAAACTGTAGGAAATTTAAAAAGCTTTATCATTTATGCCAGATGTATTTTACGCAAAACCCTTCCGTTTTTTGAGAAAAAATCAAAAACACGCGTAAAATTTTGTCGTGTGAAAAGACGTAAAAAAATAAAATAAAATCTCTGTCTCTGTCAATCTTTATAGAGTAATAAATAAACAGGCACATAAATGATAAATTTATCAACTTTCAAAAACTATTCTTGACATGTTTTTATTAAAGCCACATTTTAATATAATATGCAAAAAAGACCGATTTGGCCCATAAGTCCCACAATTTGACCCTTTTTAGTATCAAAATGTTTTGTAGACTCATTATTATTATTATTATTATTATTAGCACCGCGTCTTACTACCCGTTCGGTTTGTACGCACTTACGCTAATGTGTAATGGTAGAGTGATTGTGAGATGAAATGGAGGACCTACAGCTTAACATGGGATCCGAACCACGGTAGAGGCCTGGCTTCTCCACATTCACAAGAGGTCTTGTCAGAGGTGAAGGAAGGGTTTGGTAATCAGATAAATCTGTGCCGGGACCGAGGATTGAAACCCGGCCGCCAGCACAGAAGATCTGACACCTTACCCCTATACCACCAGGTCACCCTGTAGACTCATTAGTTTCTGAAAATATAAAGTAAACAATGTTCGGTATTTCTGTGAAGGAATTGTGCTGAAAGGATTTTTTTTTCCATTGTATAATTCTACTGTACTAAAAGATCTTGGTTTTAAAAAGTGCTGGTGTATTAACAATGCAGAAGTTCCTCCCAAGTAAAATAAAAGCCTATGAAAGCTGTAAGATGACTTCTCTCCATGCAATAGGAAAGAAAAATTCAATCACATAGTGAAGTGTCGCAGGTCCCACGAGACCGGAAGAAGTATGTTGCCACTTCCAGCCAGCTAAAAGCTTCTCTTTACTCTGAGCTGACAACTTTTCTGGAGGATTCACCTGAGTGATTTTAAGAAGACTACTTCGAACTGCAATGACAGCCAACTTTCCTGCAAACATTCCGATCCGAGAAAGACTTTCAGCCCTCCTAACACCACCAAATGTTTGGAAACCCAGAACAAGTCTTACGGTACTTCAAGAAATCCCAACTGTGTCACGAAATTACATGTTTTGAAGTTTCCGTAGCCGTATTGGTGTAATACCACTAACACAACATTTTATTCCCCTTTTGTGGTTTAAATTTTGATGAAAACTTAATAAAATAATAGATTTTAGAAAAAATTAACACAAAAACATATATGGGCTAAATAATTCTACAAGAGTAAATATCACCCGCCTCGGTGGCGTAGTTGGCTAACGCGCTTGTCGTGTTGAGCTCGACTGCCGAGGACGGGGAGATCGAGGTTCAAATCTCGGTCGGGTGAACTGGGGGTGGTTTTTCCTAAATGGTTTTCCACTCTCCCTCCACGTAAATGCGGGTTCACTTCCTCTAATTCGACCTTCCCAATTCCTAATACATTAGAGTAATTAGTACTTGAAGCGTATAACCCGAACGGGTAGTAAGACGCGGTGCTAAATGTTAATAATAATAATAATAATAATATTATAAGAGTAAATATCGTACGTGCGATGGAGAAAACTATGGGAATGTAGCCTAACAAAGAGAGGATAAGTGATGATATTCGACGATTGGCATCAAGCTTAAATATACATAATTTATAATTAGTAGTTCTGAGAACATAAGAAGATCCAACACCTTAACTCAGTCGATAGCACGTCTGTCTACTGAGCTAAGAATCCCGATAGCACGTCTGTCTACTGAGCTAAGAATCCCGGGTTCGATTCCTGGCATGACCGAAAAAGTGGGTTTACTCTTTCAAAGTGATAAATTAACGACCTAGTCTTTTAAGTTAGATTATAAGGCACATGGAACTATGACAAGCCTAGCAAACCGGAAGTAGAAAAATATACGACTTTAATAAAAAAAAACTGACCTGGACTATAGGTTGAAATCAGTAATGGATGTAAAGAAAAGTGTAAAGAACAGAAGATCTAGCCCCTTCTATTTAATATGTTAAAGGGGCCACCTCGGTAAGCGAGGAATTGTCGTGCAAATGTTTATTTAACTCTGCGATGCGTTATTTAAAAGTATTGTTCATGCCAAAATAAAATTGAAAGATTACAATATGGCTCTATTTCCTTTATCCTTTTTTTCAATTGATTTTTTTTTTGTGAAAATATAACATTAGCTCATTTTAAAAGTCTCGCGGATTTATGAGATTAGGCTTGATGAAAAGGGCTCTAGATTTAGCCTTCGTCTAACAAATACAGTAATCTTTTCTAGACTTAGATCAGAAAATAATAAAATATTTGTTTTCCTCTTTACCTTGAAATAAGAATATTCATAGTTTTTGGTCACCTCGTTCATATTTACGTGATGAAAGAGTGATTGTAGGTGAAGGAAGAAAGGGCGTACAAGTTTAGGCAGACGAAAGAAGTAGTTTCAGAAAAGGACAAAGACCATTGTATTTCAAGCCTGACAGCGATTAATACTTTCTCGCTGACCTAGGCAGGCGCCTTAAGAATTATGTCATATTCTTATCATTACTCAAGTCTTAAGATTTCTCTTTGGATTTCAAGTTGAAACACCTTCTATAATTTCTCCTTGTATTTAAAGTTTATATTTTTCCTTTGTGACCAAGTTACATACATACGTCGTACAGTCAATCTGTCAAAAAATTCGTTACATTGTAGTTCGTGCTTGTCGATCGTCCAGTATTCACATTGGTTTTAACAGTTTTAAATATAACATGCTATTGTGATCCAAAATATTTACTATACAAGTTATTATTTGATCAAAAAGGCTAAATGAATCAATGGTTAGTAGTAGTGTTGCAGGCGTGTCGTTCCAGTCCTTTATACACAGAAAAGTGTATATGTAAGCTATTTAGAGCGTTTATATCGAAACCGG
>CABFVX010005380.1:2410-37415 GCA_902151425.1 Timema shepardi
CCCCCCCCCCCCTGAGATGGAGATCTTTCGGCAGCTCATAGATGACCTTGAGGTCAAAGGCGTGGTTCGCCCATCCAAATCCCCGTATGCCAGCCCGGCCTTCATTATCCCTAAAAAGGGAGAAGGGCATAGGTTAATTGTGCACTACCGCAAAATAATATATATATATAGTTATATTGTTCATTTTTAATATCTATTCATTTAAATCAATACATAATCTCCTGTTTATCTTATGCTATTTATTAACACTCCACGTTTATATTTGAAATCCTACTATGATTTGTGAGGATCCTGATAATATTTAAAATAATTAAATATTTGAGGAGTGGGTTCGGGGAAACAGAAGACAAATGGGCCAAAGTATTGTATATTTAGCTTGTGACTATCCTATCGGCTCCTCTGCAAATATTGTATCTTTACCTTTGGGATTTTTTTTATTGTTTTACACCAGCCTTTATTCAGTTGCTAATAAGGGTTTTGTTATACACTCCCTCTTGTTTCCTTCTGTAGCACTTACAGGCACTGGAACTGAGTGGAGGACATGGGTACATTGCCCACTCCCTCTTGTTTCACTTCTGTAGCACTTACAGGCACTGGAACTGAGTGGAGGATATGGGTACATTGCCCACTCCCTCTTGTTTCCTTCTGTAGCACTTACAGGCACTGGAACTGAGTGGAGGACATGGGTACATTGCCCACTCCCTCTTGTTTCCTTCTGTAGCACTTACAGGCACTGGAACTGAGTGGAGGACATGGGTACATTGCCCACTCCCTCTTGTTTTACTACGGTTGGGGGGGGGCAGGGGGTTAAGGGTCTTGGACAAATAATTTATGAATTTACTTGCGATTTTTGCAACCAATGATCAGTAAAATGGAACGAGAATGATCAGAGTAATCCTTTCTCCAAAAATTCGCATTTATTAATTTTTTGGAAAATAAAACAATATCAAAATATATTAAAGTCTTTTTGAAGTTAATTAAAAGTAGAAAGTAAGGTAGTGAAAAAGCATAATGAAGAACCTAACTCGTCCTTGATCTATGTTTAGTGAACGAACTATTTGGTGAGCAGTTTATACCAAAAAGTTTGGACCAATTACTTTAGCTATTCACATGAATTATAGATGCACCAATACAACTATATTTCATGCACGGTCACTGTCCATGTTAGACCATATTTTCGTGATTTGTGTGTTGTGTAGTTTGTGCTATTAGGCCACGTAATTTGTTTACAGGTAAATAGTCTATAATGTTTGATTTTCCCCCATTTCCATACATTATTTCATTAGCTGTATTTGTGTATTGTGTAACCTCTACTATGAAACAAAGTAATTAATTATAATTATAAAGACACTGATGTGTTTGATTTTTTCTGTTTTTATACATTATTTATAATGTGAATATCGTGTCGTTAAAACTGAATTAGAAGTCACAGAACTCAGTTGGGTGAGTGAAGGTAAATAATTGAAAACATTCAGAGAAAAATTAAAAGGACTGTGACAGTGACTTGAGAGAGCCAATGTTCAAAAATTGATTTATATTTAAAGAAAATCAAAATAAATTCAGAAGTTAATCAAAACTATTCCTCAGCCCAATATAATAATATATTAGATATTTGTAACTTTATTACATAGAAAAAAATCTTCATAAGTTTAAAGAATAAAGTGTGCTTCAAGGTATCTTAAAAACCAGCATTTATGAGTTAGGACATTGATGAAGGAAATTTCATTCAGCTTCTCCTCTTGAAGGAAAATTAATTCCAGAATTTGAAATTTTTCAACGCAGGTAAAAAATTGTTCACTTTTTCTGATATCCAAAATGAAATCCTAAAAATTATTTCTCATAATAATCTTCGTAATGAGGCTTGAATGAGTAATAGAAGAGAGCTTGCTCTAAAATGGGATGAAACATGATACATTAGTAGCAGATCATTCAACATAAATGAGGTGTACATTGGATTATAGGAAATATCATCAATGACTGGAGATGCATTGTTTAATTTAGTAAAGATGTACTACCATTTTGGTGAGGTAATTGGAATGTATACAATTAAATGATTATTACTATAAAATTATTGGTCCAGTAAAAATAATTTGAATATATAAACTATATTTAATTTACATTATTAAATCAAATATACTTTACATCAACCCCCATTTTATAAGCTAAAAAATAAAATGAGTGTTCTCGTATTCCCATTTATTAAATGCACTAAAATAATTAAAATTATGTAATTAATTCAAACTAAAATATATTTGATTATTATATAGTATGAAATTTAGTCAGTGTCTCTTCCTCTGTGAGTTTTTAACACTTGTTTGGGGTAAAATTCTAATTACTCATTTAGGTAAAAGAAGACAACTGAAAGCAGTTGATAATATTAATAGATTACCATTGTTCGTACTGACGATATAATGTCTGGAAAGATAACTAGTGTGTCTCATGTAGACAATGATGCAAGTGAGGAAATAGAAGAGCAACAGACAGTTCATCAGGGTAACATGTGTCTTGGAAAATGGTCAACGAACCCATGTTACATATGGCCTTCCCTTCTCTCCGTTTAAAATCACGAAAAGTGTATCTTTCAGACAATAAATTATACGTACTTTCTTAGTGTAAATCCCATGAGTATGTGAACTTTTGGATTATCTTGCTTCACCAAAGAAGGCCATATAATCAGATTCTATATTTATTAAAGTAAAATATACTAATGTATTAATTATTTTTAACTTAAATTTATTTGCAGTACTGAACGATCACTTCACAAACTGACATATTTCGGCATAAGAACTAAAAAATAATAATTCCAGAAAAAACTTTACCCTCAGTCCCTACTAGGCCGTCAAATAATATATATTTAGGGGGAATACCCCTAAAAACTATAAATATTTAACAATTCCGTAAATTGAAAAGAGGATTGAAACTACCAACTGAGCTGAGTTTATGAGCCATATGACGTCATTACTCCAGATATACAGTGTGTAAAATAGACCTCTCTTTACCTCTTCAGAAATCTATATTTTAAAACCAACTATCCTATTTCTAAATACTTCGGAGGTTACACAACAATACTATTGAAAAAAGTAATTAAATGCACTGCAATAACTGTTTACATATTCACATTTTTCTTTTTATATAAAAGGTATTCTATGGTTGACATTTAATAATTGATGTTCAAAACTTGCACTGTGTGTTTATGTACAAGTATCAAATCGTCATATTATTCTATGCCGTATGCGTCATAGTATACCACCATCAAAGTTGGTGAAGGCAACCTTCAACTTCGCTAAGAAATCTTTCACATACTTTGTTGAAACTGTATACACATGTTATATCAAGTACCCAAGTATAAATAAATGTAATATTTTAGGTCAGGTAGCCCAAGAAGCTACAAAATAGCTGATCTGGTCCATTTCCAAGCTATGCCCGTTGTATATCTTATTTTATTCCAGGCATGGCCAAACTTTACAGACCCGTTTGCCACTTAAGGACTTGCTGAATGTTGAACTACTCTAGTGTGTTACTATATATATTAAATAATAATTAAGAGCATTTGATTTTGAAATAATCATTTGAAAAAAGGCATACTATACTAGTTCAAAATGCAGATAGTCTTTAGGTGCCTATCTGGGCTGCATCACTCGTAGCCCAGTTAAAGGGAAGCTTAACTGGTACTTATATTCATATCACCAGGAGACGCCCGATTGAGCTAGAAGTATATTATTTTCTTAGGGACGCACCCGCCTCGGTGGCGTAGTTGGCTAACACGCTTTTCGTGTTGAGCTCGACTGTTGAGGACTGGGAGATCGAGGTTATAATCTCGGTCGGGTGAACTGGGGGTGGTTTTTCCTAAATGGTTTTCCACTCTCCCTCCACGCAAATGCGGGTTCACTTCCTCTAGTTCAACCTTACCAATACCTAATCCATTAGAGTAATTAGTACTTAAAGCGTATAGCCCAAACGGGTAGTAATACGTGGTGCTAAATATCATTATTATTAATATTATTTCTTAATGACGCTTTCCATGTCCCGATTATATGAGGTGATGGTGATAGTGAGTTTATGGGGTGGAAACAGTAGAGAATCCTAGCCTATTTTGATAATAAATAACCAGACCAAGATGACCATTGGGGTGGTTCCCCTTTTGGGAAAAACATCCAGGGTACCGGCCAGGCAACGATCCCTGGACCACGAGGTTTTTAGCCAGGTGCTTTAACCCCTATATTATGGAGCTGGTTGTGTATTGAAATGAATAACTCAAATACATTTGTAAATAATTTAACAATGTCTAAATTTTTAATAAAGTTAAAACTGAAGCTCCCATTAGTTAGCAAGCAGAAGGGAACATGGATTAATGGAATGTGGAATGTGAGAGGAATGTTTGCTGAAGATAAATAATTGTTAGAGGAAATTATTGGAAGACAAATTGATATTTCGTATTATGTGAAACCTGGCAGAAAGGGAAAGATGATTTGATGACTTGTGATTGTATTCTGGAACTGTGTTCGGCTGCGGATGAATGGGTAAAAGGAAGTTAAGGAGAAAGCTTAATCCTAAGCACACAGTTAATCTGTTTGTGAGAAGATATGAGCTAGTGTCATTTAGACGTCTATAAGTACGTATGAAAATAGTCATTCAAGAATTACGTTGGTTGATAGTTATGCTCCAGTGGAGAGCAAAGACCAGAATGTGAGAGTGGAGTTTTGGAATGAACTTAATGAAGTAATGAAGGTATGTGAAGCGAGTGAAATAATTATCTTGTTAGAAGAGACAGATGGATGTTTCCCTGAAGAAGGAATTCATAGAGAGTAATAGGAAGGTAAGATTATGATATGGTAAACGAGAATGGTAATGAGTTAATATGTCTATGTTTATTAAAAGGTCATTTGAGTCGAAAAAATGTTCCAAGCAAAAATATTTTAACTAATATACCTTGAAAAGAGGGGAATTGCGATCGATGATTGACATTGTGGTATATGATGAAAGAACTAAAAGTTTAGTAAAGGTACATATAGAAGTCATTATTATCTCTTTTTTGTTTATCTATTTACAGTGTGCAACCTTTGGGAGCCCTACTAGTTCATAGTAGGGGCCCACGGGGATAGTGATTTGTCTTTGGCGCCTTCAGTCACCGTTTGTATTAAGTAAAACAATCATTTTTTGTACAATTTATTGTGTGCCCAAGTTAGGGTGGAAATATAAATATACTATTGAATGTCCAAGCTGTACTTATTATGAATTGACAAGTCATAGTAATTTAACAGCATAGATACCCAATAGCTCACCCTTTACTATTTGTAATATGCTAGGTCCTCTTCTATGAGTTTAGTATTAGGTGTTCATAAATCGTTAACTCAAGCTATCTAATATAACTTCCTTTTTATTAACTCTATAAAATTAGGATTTAATATCCCTTGTTTTATTCACCATAGTTTCACTACTAATCATGAATATATCTTTCAGGTCTTAGTCGGGTATTAGCTAGGCTGGATTGTCTTTATATATTGTGGCTTAACCTTAAATTAATATTTGTAACCTTTTTTTGTCTGGTTCTATGTTGAGTCAGATGCTCCTTCGTAGAAGGATGAGCGTTGATCCCTATTTATAGAGTTACTAAACTAATATAAGCTATATGTTCAATCTTACCTCTGTTAGTTCCTAGTCATCCAGGTACTTATGTCTATTCCTGCCTATCGGGAAGTATACTACTATGGTAATTGTATAAAGTTATCTTTAATAATAATGGACTGTTTGATCTACTATCCATTTAAAATGCACGTAATTCTGTTTACCTTGTTGTGCTGCTGTTTAAGTAACTAATTTGTTTAGTGTAAATGTTATATATTATGCCAGCGTGTATAGTTTCATATTTAAAACGAAACAACATATTAATTTAAAATAACTTAAAGATCCTCATAAGTGTATTACTTGTGATTTTTGTTGTTGTTGTTGCAAAAGTAAATATATTATTATATCATAATATTTTTGTGAACGTTAAATTTCTTGTTGCTGTTTAAGTAACTAATTTGTTTTGTGTAAGTGTTATATATTATGCCAGCGTGTATAGTTTCATATTTAAAACGTAACAACATATTAATTTAAAATAATTTCAAGGTCCTCATAAGTGTATTTGTGATTTTTTTTGTAAAAGTTAAATATTTTTTTGCAGACATTAATTTTTTTTTGTTTAAGTGTTGTGGGAATAAATATTATAAAACTGTTATGTTTGCGCTTTAACGTCTGCACCCTCTCTCTCCTATCATAGAAGCTCCGTCTCAAACATTATGGATAAAATATTTTCTATTTGGCTAGCAACCTAAGTCACAACAACAATGTTTCCAACTCCTGCATGTCTTTGATTTTCTAACCGACTTATTTAAGGGTTACAAAATAATAACATTTTATTGGCAGTTTTTTATTGACTAAAAGCAATTGATTAATTTAAAATATTCATAACAACAATCAGTAATATTATTTAAGTCTTTTGATCTACCATCAAGAAAATGAGTAGTAGCCACCTCCAAAAGGGCACGTTGAGAGGCGCTAGAACGTATATTGACAATGTCTCCACAGTTTTTACCTGGCAATCTTACTCTTCCAACAAACTCAAGCACAATAACATTCTGTTCTCTTCCGGTAGCAAAATGTTATAACTTTAGTTTTTCTCAAGTTCGTTTAAGCACTTGACACGATTGTATTCCTCAGGTCTAACGCACTGCATAATACCTCCTCGTTCCAAAAGACATCCTGGTGAGCAGCATTTAGAGGGGTTTGATGTTTGTGCTGAATAAGATTGGAGAGCTTTGCTTTGCTCTACTCACAAACTCTAACGTGTTTTTTTTTTCTTCAAAATATCGCCTGTAGCTCCGATGACGGCAGCAGAGCACGTCTAGTTTATTAATTCACTTTTAAACATCAAACTTTGTCCTCCAAGATATATCATACAGCGTGCTTTAGATTTAAAGCGCTTACAACCCAAATAATAGATTGACTTTGGAAGGAAAACGTTACCGAAACTGCCCAGACCGAGTATGTAGTCGTTGGGCGTTTCACCTATAATTTTAACATTTGAATAATTTTTGCAAATTGTTAAATCCTCGAGATTTACGGGCTCTGCGAACTTTACCTCCTCCGGTGGTGGTGGGTACTCAGGTGACTCTACTGACTGGTAGACAGCCGACTCTGACGGTGGGTACGCCTGAGAATCTGACGCCTGGTAGGTAGACGCCTATGACGGTGGGCACGCAGGTGACTCTACTGACTGGTAGACAGACGACTCTGGTGGTGGGTACACGGGCGAGGCTGATGCCTGGTGGGTAGACGACTCTGGTGGTGGGTACTCGGGTGACTTTGGGGTCGGGTACGCCTGTGACTCTGGGGGTGTGTACACCTGTGTTTCTCGGGGCGGAGGTGGTGGCGTCGTGAAGAAAGGTGGCGGGTAGTGTGGAGCTCGGAAGTGCGGCGGTGGCGGTCGGGGCAACACAGCTACAACGTCCCCGTTGTGGAAATTATACACTGTGCACGTCATATCACACATGTACGTTTCCTCGATTCTCTCGTAGGGTAGTACTTCCATCGCTCTTATCGTGTGACAGGTAGCGTCGAAAAACTCTATGTAGCCTCGCTCCTCTACTTTGTAAATTACATGTCTAGCACTCACCGCCACACTGTGAACATTCGCTACCGTCATATAGGCGCGCCCCTCAATCGTATGACCCACAAACATTAAATTAATATAGCCGGATCGAAGCATGGTGAGCGTCCCCGAAAGCTAAACGTTCTGTATTAATTGCTCCGCTGCCCGATGTTGTTGTTAACTGCCGTGTCTCTTAAACGCATTCAAAGTTCACAATGGTAGGTGAACCGTGTTTTACTCCGGCGCAGGTAAATACCAGTTTTTCTTTATTTAACTCACACACGTCTTTATCTGTTAGAGTACCAAAACGACAGGGTAAAAATAAACAAAACTCGCCATTTAGATAGGCTATTAGGCGTCTCCCAAACTTTGAATTGACCGCTTTTAATTTATCCAGCAAGTACTTTAGATCTACGGTTAGATCACACAATCTTACGGTCTGCATGGCGTCCACAATATTTACCAGCTGGTGTAACTTGTCCATATTGAGCTTCTTATAAATAGACAACCAAGTGGGCGTCCCTCTTTATACCCACCCCCTCGATCGACGTCACGAGAAGAACAGGGTCACGATCTATTCTTGTCTCGACTTGTCTTGTCTGCCCGCCAACCTGGAGCCAGGGACAACCCCGTTGCCTGGGTCAATTACCTCAATATCTATTCTTGTCTTGTCGCACCGACATACTGGCGCCATGGAAAACCCAAGAGGTTGCGATACACTGACCTAGTTCACGATCTATTCTTGTCTCGTGAGCCGTCAAGTTGACGCCAGGGAAAACCCCGTTTCAATGACCTAAATATCTATTCTTGTCTTGTCGGGCCGACATACTGGCGCCCGGGTTACGATGGAGGTTGTAATCTCATGACATTGTCAGCCCAAAGAACATAGAAACCGACGGCGCAAAATCTAGCTGGAGATCCTTGGTCAGAGATGAATTAGTCTACCATCAATTTAATAGTACCTTCCTATGTAAATTTGATTATTTCGGAACTGGCTTAATTTTAGACAAGAGGCAAAGTACTCACGGGCGATCAATTAAGGCTAAATTATTTTCAAATTTACAAATGTCCCTCCTTGATGGCTTTCTCCTCTTTAAGATATTATCTCGTACCAATTGTAATAAATGGCTGCTCAAACGAGCACAGTTATCGAAAACTTCTCAGCTTTTAACTTTGGTTTAGCAAATACCCTCGCGACATTAGTGGTGCTCGGCTATGTAAACTAGTGGTGTTTTCCACTCTCCCTCTACGCAATTTTGGGTACACGCATGCTACGGAATATAAATATGTGAGAGTAGATAAAGATATAGCAAACGCTGGTACCACGGGGACTTGCGGTGCTCGTACAGACTTTATAGGACTCGTAAAATATCGGTGTTTTCCACTCTCCCTCTACGCACGCTACGGCATATAAATATGTAAGAGTAGATAAAGATATATCAAACGTGGGCACCACAGGGACTTTTTTCTCCCTCGCGCAAATGTCGGGTGCATTGAGGTGGTCGTTGCTCGCCCCCCTCGCAAGGCTCTATGTAAGTCATGTTAGTCGCCATAAATCTTCTAGCAGCCGCGAATGTATCATACATGTGAGATGATTTCACCCTAAGCCATTATTTGAAATAAGTCTATTCTCTAAACCTTCCCTTTAATAATTTGAGTGCTGAACAATAACGTACATGTAGCAGTTAAATGGACAGCATTTGTCAAAACATATTTGTACTTGTCACCACAAATTAATATAATCCCCTAGCTTATGAAAACACCCATTTGGGAAGGTCGTGGGTTTGATCCTTCAGCAAGTTAGTTTTTGGGTAAATTTTCTGGAAAGGATCGGTATTATTAGCACCGTGTCTTATGGTAATTCCTGCTATGTACAATGCTAAGAAGCTGTGCGGTGTTAGCGGCTATTAAGGGGTTGCTAGATATTTGATTTTAACAGCCCCCTGAGTACTGCATGTCCGGTTGTACAAGACCGAGTGATAGTCAACGGTATTTAACAGGCGGGTGTCGATTCGTGTACCTCCTGAGCTTGGGTCATTGGGGGGCGGGAGAGGGGTGTGTGAAATAGTACCAGAGGCAGCAAGTGTGTCGCTGTCTATTCTTGGTTCATTAACGACCGGTTAGCGAATTCCTGAGCCTTCGACGAGTTGCTCAGTGAATGACCGGCAGTCTACAGTTTAATGAGTTTTTAAGGAGCACAGATGTTTAAATTTAACATTTCTTTTACGACCTTCACGGCTCGGTGGAATTTGGGCAGCGTGAAGAGAGAGAGGGTTGGGGGGGACGGAGAATTCAAGCAGTCAGTGGAGGGAAGTGAAAGGGATGGGTCGGCCCTCGGTCGGCCGCTGACACTTGCTAGAGACTGATCTCAACTAGCACCGTGCGTCCCCATTGATGCCCGTCAATGTTCATTCTACCCCTACAGCCCTAGTGAGAGGTTCTAATAAACAAATCAATGAATAAAACTCCATCACCTCTATCCTACCAATTAATAAATTAACAATAATCAATTAATAATAATTAATTAACAATCATTATAATTAATCATCAAGAACCAACATGCCCTGGGTTGGGGGTGGTAGGGGAGAGGTCAGGAGGAGGGGGGAAAGTAGGTCAAAGGGTGGGGAAGGAGGCTATTTATAGCAGCCAATCAGAGAGCGAGGAGTCGGGGTCACGTGACCAGTCTCGGCCAATCAGCGATGGGGTCAAGTTGAGGTGGTACGCCATACTAGACTACAACACTACTACTCTCCCTCTCCACCAGGAGACACTAGCATCGGGCATCCAGGAGAAAGTGATCCAGGAGAAAGGGATCTTCCTTACACGGCGTGCAGTGGGGATCACTACACGGGGTGTGGTGACGATCAATGTTAAACCTTATGGGAGAAAGTGCGCCAGAACTCTTAATTCAACCACTACTCGTATAATCGAGAATCGGCCTGAGCAACTGCTTGTACAGTGTCAGACCGTTCCTTATAGACAGGGTGCTACGTCTGTTGAGCAGTGGGCCTAGGATTCCCAGCCTTTGCTTCGCCTTTTGCGTCCTGTGCAAGTGCGGAGAAAAGATACAAGGGCTGACTGAACAGTGAGGCACAACAAGGATTACCACTCAATGGGCTAATTATGAGATAATTTGACCACATATATTTGTTTTGGAATCTAATGTTTTTGTTTCTACCAGTAAAGTTTTTATTTATTCAATTGAGACACTACACAATGCACCATGTTGACAAGAGAATAATTAAATATTTCACAGTTTGTCACAGCCATAACCAATATTAGGGAGGAGACAAAATTATCTATAATATACTAAGAGTTCCATAATAATGGGAAACCTTCATTAATTATAAAACAATAATAGGTTTGCATTGCTTGGTTTAACAATGGTTTGGATTGTTAGATAGGGGCATAGTGTAGTCAGTAAGGGATAAACATACACTTAAAATAAAATAAAAAAATAAAATATTAAAAACTATAAAACACATATTGGCCAATAAAATATTTAATATATTCACTAATACTGTTCATTATCATCATAGTCCCCAACGTTAAAAGTCAATACTCACATCACCCGGGTCATTCACGTAAATCCTACACTGGTCAGATTTACACTTGTCTACCTGGACACCCTTTCCCGGACACGCTAGCCCACTCAATAGACACGCTAATTTACTCGTGGACACCCTTGTTCACTCATGGACACGCTGGTTTACTACCGGACACGCTCGTTGGGAACTAAAAACTGAAAACCATCACGCTACCACCAATAGGGTATATAAAAGGGTCACTGCTAAGAGTCAGTAATACTATATATTATATAGAATACTGTATTCTAAGAAAATGTACCCTAACTCCTCTGTAAGTATCACTTTCGCTTCAATCAAGTCCCTTGGCAATCAAACTGGTTTAGTCAACTGCTAAACAAGGTTGAATAGAAGGAACAGAAAGGACAAATAAATGGCAAGTGCACCAGCCTAGCAGTTGAACCCTAATTTCGTAGATACATGTCTAAATATGTAAATAGTATAGCTTTGCAAGTACTCTTATTCCGAGCTTGTAGATTAAGCTTAAGATCGAGATCGAAAGTTTTATTGGCTAATCATTTTCGAGCATATACTTGACATACTCAATAATCAATTTTTTAAATGCAATAGTAAGCATAGTCTATTTAATTGAGATAACATGTGCATTTCCACTTATAAATCATTCGGTTACTTAACAAATTGTTAAATAATTATTTCAATTTTCCCATTAATACCGTAAGCAAATTTATTCAGTATTGTCGTCCATTTTTATTGGAGTTGTCTACTGGTATTGTCATGACAAAGCAGTATAAATAAGAATAGCTAAGAAGATTACTAAATAATTGAATGATTCTTTTTACTTTTTTTACATGGTCTCTTTTTAAAATAATAATTTATGTTAAATTAAAAATGTAATATCAAGAATATATTATTATATTAAATGTTTTCAAACTTAAGATATTTAAAACTCGTATTAATACGTATATCTAAAAAAAACTAGCTCAAGTTTAGTTACTATTTAGTTATAGAACTAAGTTGTTTAACCTGTTTAAAATCAATGTTGATCATATTTATTGCAATACAAATTTTACCAAACCTACTATATTTATATTAAAAAAGTATCTACTATTTCATATTGTTAGATATAAATATTATTTTTGTCATATTATTTTTAGTTTTAAAATATCAGCATCAACTTTTATAATAATTAAAATTTGAATCTAAGTATATTTCTCAGTAAAATAATGTCTAAAGAGAGCCCGAACAATGCGCATGTGCATTTGCGTATATAGGAATGGAAATGGAACAGAAGACGTGATCATGCACGATTAGACTAAGGAATAATAAACGAAATACGAAACACTTCAAATTTCTAATTGTTTATAATTCTTACGTTTTCTTGTAGGGTAAATTAAGTTAATGAATCATATTTTAGAAGAATATCAGGATATAAAAACATCAATTTTATTAACTTCTGATCAAGACAGTGTAGAAACACAATAAAATAATTCAAAGTGATAATGAAGGAAACGAACCTGAAAGGATAGTTAGGTTATGCCTATATATAAACAAACATACTTTTCTATTTTCTTTCTACACTTTACACTTCTTCAAACTTCCACAGATGAACATTGTTTTACATTTCCGGAAATATTTATTTTTAATATGAAGAGACATTATTGAAAAAGTATTATTCCTGAAAATTCAAACTTGTGGGCAGCTGTGGACATTTTGAATAAGTGGAAGGTGTAAGAGTTTAAGAAGACATGAAGATAGAAGTGTTCTTGTTCCTATCTAGGCCTAACCGAACACTCCTTTCAGGTTGGCTTCCTTCACTATCACTTACTTTACATCACTGTACCGTGTTTCTACACTGTCTTGTAATACATTTCAAGCCATCATGCAATTATTCGTTTTATTAACTTTTTTTATAATTGTTATTGTAGTTTTAATGTCCTTAAATACCAGAATGTTGAAATCATTTTAATTATTTTTTATTATAGTTGTATTTGAGTGCTGTTCTAATTTTTAAATTGTGTTTATAAGTGTGTAGCGTGTCAACTAAATGGTTGAACAGCTACAAGAAAAATATTTAATATTTTTGGGATTGTATGCGAGACAGATATTATATCAGCATATTTAATTTAATCTGTTTCTAAAGATATATCTTCTGATCTACGAAAGTTACCTATCGTCTAACCTCCTAACACGTGGTTGATCAAAAATATTGTCTTTTGATAATTACGGTGTTAAATATCAAAGAAGAAGGCTAATATTATTGTGTTTATGAACTAAGGACTTTAACACTTCGCTTTTCCTGGTGGATAATAATTCATAAACGGGCGTTATACGGCCACGTGGTGTACACACACGAAAAATGTTAAAAAATATGTATATATCCTTATTTCTCATAAAAACAATAGTGGATATTAAATAAGTAAATTAATACAGATATATTATGCTATAATATATTTATGAACAAGCTCACCCCAGCCAGATGTCTGCAGATATCATTCTTTTAAAAAACACAAGGTTATCAACCATGGCCGACCCTACACGTGCGCGCTTGTTAGACGCAGCTGGAGAAGAGACTGGAGGTCAAGATTCGACGCCTTGACCTGTTGCGCACACAGCGATACTAGTGGTCATTTGAAGAACCTTTAATAATGTTCTTTTGTTTTCCTTTTCTCCCCAGGTTTATTCTCCTTTATTTCTGTCTGGTTCTTACATTCTTATTTTCCATTTATTCTTCGTCCTGTCCTAGCCAGGTTTGCTATATATATGGGCCGTCCAGAGATAGCAATTCGTAGAATAATTCCACTGCGAGTCGAGACAAAAAGGAATATTCGCCGCCCGGCGCCGACACTAAAGACCATGGAGACTGCGGCGTCAGATTCGTAGAAAAGTTTCACCGTGAGTCAAGACTACACGGAGTATTCGCCGCCCAGCGCCGTCACGAAGGACCATGGCGACTGCGGCGTCAGATTCGCTACTTTCAGCCGTGACAACGGGATAAGGGGTCGCCCTACTCAATTCACCGTGGACATGGACGACGCGTTCAGCTGTACTGGTATCCTGTAGTCGTGTCCAAGTCCTTGCTACTAGGACTTTTGTAGAGTAATATAACTTATGCATCCTTCTTCAAAGGAAAATTATATGTCTTTTATTTCATGAGAAGCCTCGTTTGGTTTCTAGAAGAATAGTTTGGTTTTGGTTTACTAAATTTGGTATGTCTAGCTTGAGCATAGATTTTTGCTAAGATTATTTATGTGTCACATGGCACTGTTCTTACATTAAAGCCTCTGGCTAAGAATGTTAGTGTTGAGACTTAGTCTGAGTCACGAGTTCATTACTCCTTCGTTCCGAATTTAGTCATGACGTCCTAAACGTCATGAACATTAGTTTTTTATATTGGGGGCTACTACCAGGATGTCTGTTGGCTTAATGGCGCTACCCAAGGAAATTACCTTAGATTCATTGTGGGGTCCACGCTAATTGTTCTATTTTTATATTAGCCTATGATTAGGTTTTGATTTAGCATAGATATTTATAGTTATCAATGTACTATATTATGCTGGCAGTACCATAGGGGAATAAGACCAGCAGTAGTACTTTTGTGACACCTGTTTCATAGCCTCCAATTAGCTGGAGATATCAGCTGAGGATTCATCATGTTTTATGGATACCTATTAATAATAATATCTACCAAGTGAAACTATGTAAATGTTACATTCTTTATTCACTCTTTGCTATTTGTTCAATCTTGTGAATCTGTATTTATGACAATTTATCTTTTGTTTACTATAATAAATAAATGTGTTAAAATGACTATATTCCTATACATATTTATTCACTATGCGCAGAGGTTCAAGTGTTAGCTCTAAGTTAAAAACCGATATTTTCATTGTTTAACTTTTTTTCCAGAAGTCTTTATTATTTATAAAAAATGTTATCTTTCATATTTTAAGAACATGTGTTTTAATATAGGCCTACTCTTTAACATTTTAAAATTATGAATATACTCGATCTCAACTCGAACTCGGAAGCTTTTAGAAATACTCAACTCGAGTTCGACTCGAATGGAAAACCCCAATTTTGCTAACCCCTATTAAATATTTAAATTTCTATTAAAATAGTCATGTATATGGACAACAAACATAATATATATAAGTTAATGCAATCCCAAAAAATCTACTAAAAATCATAAACTATAATTTACTTTACTGTATTTTTATATCTGGTAATGTAAACAAAGATATTAAACATTTTGTTTGTATAATAAGGTGAAGACATCTGCTAAACATTCATATAGAGGAGTTGTATGGCTGTTGCTTGGAGAATCAGGGTTATTGATAAACTACCCCATCAAGCGCTTACGTCATATCGTTGTGTGCCACATTCATTCAAACCCTTCACTTTATCCGTCGGCTCGTGTGTAGGGTACAAAGAGATAAATGAACCGGCCAGGGCCAACTTGATGCAGAGCACTAGCTACACATTATTCACAACTAGGACACCTGCTATTAATTTTCAGGTGCGTGGACTTTATAAACTAAAGTTTCATACGGCAGAAACAGATGAAAAGGAATTTTTCTTGCTTCATTTCCAACGTCAAGCAATGTATATCAATATATTAATCTTGCCTTCCGGCCATAGAGGAATGTTTAGCCATAGATTGAATTGAACATGAAATACTGTACAGAAAATAGTTCAGTTCGCGGAATTTATTAGTCTAATGTAATTGTAAAATAAAAGATGTATTAGGTAATATTTGAAAAGCTAAGATTTTTGCAATGTTATTTAATTTACCCAATTATTTAAAATACAGATAATAGTACAAAATGTACAGAATATTCTCAGTGTCACCATTAATTGGACAGACTTAGGATAATCTAAATATATAATAAAACCATAAGGCATGTTTGAAAATACAAATTTGTATGGAGTTTAAATTTTTGGAGGGTAGATTATAATAAAATAAAAACAAATAATCTATTTTTAGATTTTCTCTTGTCTATCTGTTTGTTAGATTGTTAGTTTGTTTAATGTCATTGAACTCCAAATTAGCTTACTTAACGGATCAAGATGGTACCTTTTCTGTCGTACTTCTTAATTCCAGGAACCGGGTAGGCTAATAACCTATATCATATGAAAGTGAACCAGTGTTGAATAAACCATGCGTAAGAAGTAAACATACGTCACAACTGTTTGCACAGGTAGAAAAAATTGTACTTGATTAAAGTATAATTCGTGTTTCTTTGGGATGCTTCGTGCTAGAACTAAATTTAAACTATTTTTTTATGTTCATTGCAACAATACCTCCATGCGAAAATGAAGCAATCTTATACAATAAATGTAGAAATGCAAATTATATATTTTGGTGTTTATTTCAAACAGAGGCCCCGGATGCTCTTTGAAAGTCGGGGGGATGAACAAAAAGGGGATCTGGAGATCCTGACTGGGTAAAATTTTAGTTCCCTGGATGACTTTTGAAGATATTTTAAGGAGGCCACAAACTCAAAAGGGACGTCCTCTATATATTTTCCGAAATTTGGATGGTCTAAAAGCTATATAACGTGGTTCTCAATTGGAAAAATTTATGAAAAGTATGCTCCTCTATAAGTTATTTGGAGTGGTTCTCATCCAGAAGATTTGTTTGATTTGGAGTCCTATAAAATATTTTAAACTGTTCTTCACCAGGTCCTGTAAATATTTTGAAAATATTATGCCATCATAAACTTTTTTGAGTGATTCTTTAGTGGCAAATTTTTAAATACTGGACGCCTCTAGAAGATATGAGTTATTTTAAAATTGTAGTTAAAGTGTACTGTTTACAACCAAAGAAATATTTCTTATATGTGGGAATGATCCACAGCTATCTTCAAATTATAAAAAATATTAAATATATTGTTAGTTTAGAGCGTGAAACACCTGGGAGCAATATACTTAAAGATTAAAATGTATTTCAATAATATTTAATTAATTAATTATCTCTCAAATAAAGATACAATCTTCTTTAAAGATTTTAAGGAAAAACGCCATTTAAAATATAGGCTTATTACATGTCTTTTGTTGCTATCACGTTTAGAATATTATGAGTCTCTCAAAATATATTGTACACAAAAAATAGATGTGAGGAAATGGTCATCGTATTTACCCACCCACACTTTCTATGGCCTTGAAATAAATATAATAATGTATTATAAATCTTATATAATGCCTCTTATAAACTTTCTCCACCTACGGCTCATCTACCACACATACTATCTATAGAAAATCAGCTTATAATATGACTTCAAGCATGAACATATAAATGGAGTTTTAATAACTTGTGTAGCTATCAGTCACTAAGGTAGTTAATATTATTATTATTATTATTATTAGCACCGCGTCTTACTACCCGTTCGGGCTATACGCACTTACGCTAATGTGTAATGGTAGGGTGATTGTGAGATGAAATGAAGGACCTACAGTTTAACGTGGAATCCGAACCACGGTGGAGGCCTGGCATTCCCCACATTCACAAGATGTCTTGTCAGAGGTGAAGGAAGGGTTTGGTAATCAGATAAATCTTTGCCGGGACCGAGGATCGAACCCCGGCCGCCAGCATAGAAGTCTGACACCTTACCCCTAGACCGCCAGGTCACCGGTAGTTAATAAAAGCCCTCTATACTCTAATACAACTTAAGCCTATTTAATACACATGTTGGTGTACTCTCACTTTAAAATATATTATCAAGAGTAACGGCGAGTAATAATTTAAATCCCAACTGGCTTCCGCCAACACAATTTATTTTTTGACACATTCAAATAGCACTGATAAGACCTATAATTTAAAGTTCTGTTACTTCCCCAGGGTTTCCAGACTAAGGAGTATTTACGTGCAAAGTATTTTATAATAAAATATGTACACTCCGTCGAGATTGAAAGAAAATCAAACCCTGACTGTATGTATGCGAATTCCTCTCTTAGTAGACATCATAATGAATAGAAAAAAATGCACCGCAATAGTTTGTGAAATTCCAGGTATCCTTAGCTATAGACAGATATTCTTAAATATAGAACAAAACTATAATATATCTTTACCTAAATATACTTATATTACAAAGCTTAAAAAAGCAGATATATTATGTAAAGTGGTATTTATCCTTGCTTTTCAATTATCATTAAACCTCCTCACTCTGATATTGTATTATTACTTGCCTACTACATGGCCAGTTTTATTATTTGAGTTTCCCGAATTGATTTAGTAAAAAAAAAATTGACTAAAATAATCACAGTTAACATTATACTTTAAATTTATTATAAAATGATAATAATCAACGCAAATCTTAATAAACCACAACTTTACTTAATCAAAGTATTAATTATTAAAACGTTTTGCATATAGTTATATTAAAGCTGCTATGGTAACATTAAATAAAGTATGTAATTGAACTATGCCCCCACAAAGTTATACACAGTCATAATGCACTGTGATTACACACAGTACATTTATACTAAATTAGAAAACTGAACATATCAATTTGACAATATAGTTTTATTTAGTAAACAATAGATGCATAAGAAAAGTACAAGTTTTACAATAAGATAGAAAATTATAGAGTATTAAATTTCTTCACAAGGCAAATAAACTTGAGGGATTACTTGATTACTTGTGGCTACCTGGGCAACACAGTGGCCAGGCAAGAGGCTGTAGAATTTCTAAAAGGAGAGTAATTTGAGAATTAGTTAAAGCAAAATATAGAGCAAATTTAGAAGATAACATTTATACAGTCTCACTTGGCAGGGTTGAATATTAACAGGGATCCACTAAATTTGTTGGATAATTGGCTGGTGAATCCTGCTGATTGATGGCTAAGGGCCAGGCGTCATTAAGGTACTATGGCCGGACATGTTCCCTTACGGTACTACCAGAGCATTCAATAGTACATTAACATCCTTTAGAACTAATACAAAATTAGGAACCTATTTACAGGCCAAAACAAAATAGTATTATTTGCGCGGACCCCACTATGACACTAGGCCAATTTCCACGGGTTGCTCACCCAACCTAATACTTTCCATGGACAATGACCGCATAATCAAATCTCTATCATTAACAACTGAACTGCGTAAGGCAAAAGAAAGAAATAGACTTCCTGGCGGTAACCATCAATAACAAAGAACTGATGTACATGACGTTTAGGGTGTCATGAATAATTTTCTCTTCAAGATTTATCGGAACTTGTGAGTTAGTGTAAATCAGTAACACTAAAACTTCACATTTTTCTAAGCCGGAGGCTTTAACGTTAGGACAGTGTCCAAAAACACAATAATGCACTCAGCAATTGACTTAATGAGTCATTAAAATCTGACTTGTCCATCAGACTAAAAAAGGCATAAAATAACCAAGGTACTTCTTCCATATTGAAGTTAACTAGTCCTGAACATGACACTAGATTCCGAAAACATTTTCTCTTGTATTAAAAAAAAAGACTTCTGAATAACTATTTGCATCACGTTAAACCATTTGAAAAATAAAGTTTCTCCTAACTTAGTAACTAAATTCTAGGGACTAAATGACGACCGCTGGATACCAATACCCTAGCTGCGGCGTTCTCGTAACCAGCGCGTTGAATAGGACGATTCATCCTCCTTCAATGCCGCTATGGAGGCGATTCTGACGACCCAGACTCCATGACCCGTCTTGGTTATTCACCGGCAGCGGTTCGTTGTTGATCCTTGGCTGTGTAGAACCGCTCTCTAGTGTTGAACCCGCGGCGCGTCCCATATATACTCACAACCAGACATGAACAGGGAGGAGAAAAGAAAAGGGGAACGAATTGAGAAGCGTAGGTAAAAATAAGGAAGGATAAACGAGGAAAGGGAAAGAGAAGAGATAGAAACTGACGAGCTTCTTCTGTCTGCCACCAGAGGCGCAGTTGCGCAAGAGGTCGAAGCGCCGGTCTCCATTCTCAGGCTATCTCCCCTACTGAACAGGCGAGTCTTGTGCCACGTGGAGCCGCCATTATAGATAATCATGTGATTTAGAAGTGAGTTAATGATATCTGCAGACATCTGGCCGTGGTGAGTTTATACACACATATCCTATATCAAAATATATCAGTATTAATTTAGTTATTTGATTTCCACTGTTATTATTATGCAAAGAAATAATATAGATGTATATTTTCCACCTTTTTGAGGGCCGCATGACCGGCTGTAAGTTTCTTCATCTGACCCCATCTTATAACAAAGGGTATGCATTCACATATCTTATTCATAACTATAATAATATTAGTCCTCTTCTTTGATATTTAGAACAGCAATTATCAAAAGACAATTATTTTTTGACTAACCACGTGTTTGAACGTAGGGCAATACGTAGTTTCAGTATCCGAGAGAGTATAAACTTTGAGGTATTTTATCTTCAATATCTTGATATAATTCCAACGTGGCACCCAATTACATAAATAGTGATAAATAGTGAACTTTTTTACTTGTAGGTGTTCAATCAATTTGATTGACACGCTACAATAATAACTTTGAAGAAACAAATAAATTCACTTTTATAACTAAAATATGTCCAATGGATGAGATTTTATCAATATTTATTTTTTGTCCACCCGGATAACATATAAAATAATTTAAATTAGGATCGTGACCCTTAAATTACAGAAGTTTTTTTTAAACCCGGCTTCTTACAAATAAAGTAAAAATCTTTTAGAGTTAATACGTTATTTACGTTACATGTGTGGAATATAATAATTAATCATTAATAAATTTATAATTGGCTATAAACAGTAATGCAGATTCTGGAAAAGGGGAGACATGCTTTATGTTACCATGTAAAACCATTCTATGTGGGTAACAGTGCCCAAATAACGTTTGACGTGGTTAAACTTTTAACAGCTAAAAAAAATACTAGCCCTTATGTTAATGAGAGCAAACATAATTAATTAACTTAGTATGTAAATATTAGTTATTGAGTGTATTATTATCATAACAATAAAGTGAAAATTAATTTATTAAATCAAACCATTCTGGCATCGCTAAAAGACATAAACCATCCCCCATCACTCCTTCCCAACAGTCAAGAAATAATTTAACGACTTAAGGCCTTCTCTAATTTAGGTGTTGGGCGTAGCTAGGCAAACTATCCTACAATTATGTGTGGAGGAATATCATACCTCGTGGGCTCAGTGAATTATAAGTTGCTACCTTTCAATCTCGACGGAGTGTACGTCTATCAAATATTTTAACAGTTTAATGTGCAAGGGGTCTTTGTTTTAAGAATTTAGGGTTAACTTTATTTTCCAGTTGTTGAAATAATACTTGAGATCTGTTATTTAATGTGAACAAATGTTTACTATGACATCAAGGTATATACTTCCAGGCAACTTGGTCTTAATAAAGGATTATAAAACCATATTGGATTGAAGTTAACATTCTTTGGGCCAATAGAACAAACAGGGATAGTGTGTTGATGAATCATACATGTAAGTTTACACATTCAAACCTGAATATGCTCTTTCAAAAATTATAAATTCATTTGCATCACTAGTTAGAACAATGAGTTAATTTTATTGAAGAATATCGGCAAGAATGTACTGAGTGAGCAGAGATCCCACCACATAGTCAAGAATGTACTGAGCAAGCAGAGAGCCCACCACATCGGTAAGAATGTACTGAGCAAGCAGATAGCATACCACATCGGTAAGAATGTACTGAGAGAACAGAGAGCCCACCACATCGGTAAGAATGTACTGAGCGAGCAGAGGGCCCACCACATCGGTAAGAATGTACTGAGCGAGCAGAGAGCCCACCACATCGGTAAGAATGTACTGAGCGAGCATAGAGTCCACCACGTCGACAAGACTGAGCAGAGAGCCCACCTAGAGGAAATATTAGACGTGTAAAACAAGATTAAAATTATTGTTTTTATATTGTTAAATAGCATATTATTATTATTATTTTAAAAATGACAAAAAGCTATTTTAAACTTTAACTTGTATAAAATAAACGTTGACAGATTTTCTTCACTAACAATAATCATGGTATCAACCATTAATTCGTTAAATTTAATTATGACTTTGAATTATTCCACTTTATTAATATATTATTTTTTCTTTCAAGTGAGGAGAAATTTGGACTCTTAAGAAGACAGAAAAGAAGTACTTTGAGAGTGAGAAAACTTGAGAAGATTATGTGTTTAGACAGGGTGACCAAATATGAAGATATCCTTTGAATAGTAGGTGGGAAGAAAACCATTTTGGATTTGATTCTTCAGCACAAAGCAAACAGGATCAGACATATCCTTAGGAAGAACTGTCTCCTTCACTACTTCATAAGAAGAATGGTTGAGGGAAATAAAAGCTTAGGAAGAAAGAGGATTCAAATACTACATTACCTGAAGGAAAGAAGAAAATGATGTGAGCTGAAGGAGGAGTCAGAAGACAGTTCACTGACAAAAGGAATTGGCCTGTCGTGAGACAGAACACATAATAATAATAATAATAATAAAATAATAATCCCAGGTTTTGCAAGTCAGTTGGGTAAATAGATAATCAAAATAGTTTAGAGAAAATTTTATTTGTGTTCATCGGGTCTATATTTAATTAAATTTGACTGTACAGTAAAACAAGTTATAAGAAAAGAAATATAAAACGGAAATAAGCTTGGATGTGTATGACGGAGACAGCAAAACAGACTACAAATAGGAAGAGGAATGCCATTAATCTCTCAAAAAAACGCAAGAATAGTACAAAAAAATATTCCTTTATATTTTGAAAAATAAAATTTTTTCCTGAGTATGCACGTTTCGTACTATGGAAAAAATAAAACAGATCAAAAGATTAATTTTTCACAAAATTTTAGTGTTCGTTTGCTCTATATGTATCCAGTGGAATAAGGATGGGGGAATGTTGAAAGTGAGATTTAATGCACCATCATTTGAGTTAATATAATATAGGCTAATATAAAAAAGATCCAAAGTACACCCAACCAGGATTTGAACGCCGGTGTCCCCATCTGACACAAGAGTGACACATTAGACCTTACAACACCGACACGAGTCATAATACATATTCTACTTTCATGTGTTCATACTTAAAAGATTGATTTTCAGCTAAAACTTTAGAAAGATTGTGTCAAATAAAAAAACATGAATGTTTGTCTGAATATCGCCAAAGCTGGGTGCACACTGCATCGAAAATTATCTGCTAACACACGAAGCAACAACACATTTTCGCCCACTTCAGTGGCCGCATGGTCTAAGGCGCTACTCCTGCAGTAGACTAGACTGCCAATAACGGTGAGATCAAGGTTCAAATCTCGGTCGGGTGTACTAAGGGAGGTTTTTCCAAAATGGTTTTCAACTCTCCCTCTTCGCAAATGTAGGTACATTTCCTCTAAATACAACCTTAAGCACTCCTCAAACCACTAACGTAATTAGTTCATACACGTGTAATCTAAACAAGTTATCAGTTCTAAAACAAATGTTTGGCGCTCTCTTGATTGCGTGATTCTCAATGGAGGTGGCTCACACTGCTTGGAAAATGATCGACCATAGCAGTAACACACGATAATAAAACGATAACACAAATCAACACAAATCCGTCTTGTTTCATGTAACAATATACATAAAACATTTATCACAGCATAACGCAGGCGCCACCATCGTGTCTACTAGTCTGTCGATCTGTGAGGTTAGTCTGGTGTCGATGATAGTTTTGATAGTTTCTTTTAATGTAGAAGCAACAGTTCAATGCTAAAGTAGAAGGGAAACTATCTAATAATAATAATAATAATAATAGATTATTAATAATACTTATCACCGCATCTTACTACCCGTTCAGGTTATACGCTTAAGTACTAAGAGGCTAGGAATTAGGAAGGTTGAATATGGATGAAGTGTACCAGCATTTGCGTGGATGAAGAGTGGAAAACAATTTTGGGAAAATTTGCCCCAGTACACCCAAGTGTGATTCCAGCAGTCTCCCCGTCCTCAGCAGTATAGCTCAACACGAAGCTAGTGCGTTAGCTAATGACGCCACCATGACGGGGGAGGGGGGAGCAATCTAGGCCTATTTTTACGTATTGCGTTAACCTAGATATTTCCTTCGCGTTCCTCTTCTTCGTGAAGCAACACCAACCACTCCCACAGCAACAAAAATAATTCCATATAATTTTCCCTATTTTAACAGATACATAAAGAATGAGAAGATAAAAGGTTTTGGAGTGTTTTATTCCATCATGTTACATGATCAAAACTACCTTCACACACATTTGTTCCAATTACACAAAACATTTTTGTTCCAACGTGTGTCAACACATAATATTCTATGCGTTGTGCACGCAGCTTAACATTACTTTAGTTTTTGGTAGTCTAAAACATTATTCAAATGACTTTTAACTTTTACGCTACTATATTTTTATAATTAAAAAGATCTTCTATTCTGTTTGTGCTACCAATTATTTAGTTAATTTAATATTTTTATTATAAGTTAAATATACGAAGTGACTTTAATTCTCATAAAATGAGAGGGTTTATTTATTAAGATGAAATTAAAGGGAACGATAGTTTAGGAAAAAAGTTTTGCAATTTTTAAATGAAATCTGTTTTATGCCAAATATAACTACTATTGCTTCAGTAGAATCATAGGTTTATATTTTATACACACGGTGATACAAAAAGCCTGTAGTTGAATATCCGTCATGTACATATAAGCTCTTTGATGAGAAAATTTTAAATAAAGAAAAAGAGTTATCATCAAATTCTAGGACAACCTTGAAAAATATTCAAAAAGTGTTGAGAAAGATATAAAGGATATAAACCTATGTTTATTTTGTAAGTGTATTATCTGTATTGTGTCAACAAAAAAATTTAGTTATATAAACTTAAAAAAATACTAATTTAACTCTCGTTTCTGCCATCCCACCTTAACAATCGTTCTCTGCCAAACCACGTTAACTCTTAGTACCCTACAATCCCACCTTAACAACCGTTCCTTACAATCTCACCTTAACTCTAGTACCCTGCAATCACACCTAAACAATCGTTCCTTGCAATCCCACCTTAACTCTAGTACCCTGCAATCACACCTAAACAATCGTTCCTTGCAATCCCACCTTAACTCTAGTTACCTGCAATCCCACCTTAACTACGTTGCCTACATAAATATTTCAAAATTATTTTGTGAAGCAGGTTTCATCTTGACTTGACGCACCTAATTAGTCTAAGCACTATCACTCTTAAGACATCAAGGTACTAAGTAGATAGGAAAGAAAATGAGTGGTTCACCTTGTGAGGCCTCTTGTCTATCTACTGATAACACTCCCCTTTTCCTATGACGAGCTTACACAGTCCCTTTACTATTTGCACCTTGAAACCATTGACTTGTTTTTTAAATATACATATTTATTGTTTCCTACTCTAGATATACATGTCTCTACGGACTTTTTGTAATCTACATCCAGGAAGGAAGACTTCTAAAGGATATATTCATGAGCAAGCCTAATAGCCTAATTTGTAGATTTTTTATTAAAAAAATACGTTTACAAAAAAACAGCTACATGTTAAAAAAATAAAACTTTGTGGCACTGTAGGACTATTCTTAGAACTTATTAAAGAATTTATAGTTTATGTTTCAACGTTATATCCTTAAAACTCGCTGAATAAAACCTAAATTAATGAAAATGGGAAATCCTATCTTGATCCTCCGTGACGTCACAGACAGGCAACGTCCGCAAATAATCCAAATGTCAGTCTGAAAGTTTTGACACTCGTGACTAGGCGAGTGTTTAGAAGCTCTGGAATTGAAACCAAGAAACTAAACTACAAGATATGTAGTTTTGTTTCTTGCTTTCAATACAATTATTTTATGAATTATACATAATACTGTAACATTAGCGTGGAATGCTATTATGACAATGTTATTTCCCACCCCTAAACAAGCTTAGATTCATAGACATCCTGCAATAGAAATACTAATAGAACCTGCCAGCTTTAAAATATTAACCCAAATAATCTTATACTCATAGACATCCAGCATTATTAAACATCACGATCTTACTATGTTATATATAGGTCTCTACTCACGCGTATATCTGCCTGGTGTAGACCGACGTACAAGTCCAGCCTGCTCACCACAAATTCTAGAATGGAGAGAAGTCCAAAACACGCTACAACTGTGCAGCACCCTGATGTTCCAACGGAGAAAGCCAGCAATGTTCTGATTGGCCAGTACTGTACTATTAGATGATCACTCATATGTTTGGACACCTGTATTGGTGTACATGTCCTAACAAGCATAGCTCTACTCATCTTGTGTATTAGAGTTCATGTTTAGGGAACTAGTCGAATTCAGCGGTAGATGGTCAAGACAACAAGAATCTGGCCTACGTAACGAACACAATGAAGCCTTTCTACCAGATGTTTGCGAATGACGTAATAACAAAGGAGAACTCCCACCTTCCCACCCTGAAACTAGACCTATATAACGAAGGAACACAGACTGTTCAGGACTAGGACGTTATCTAGCCAGGATGGCTTATAATATCTTTGTTTAGATATATAAAATATAAATTGTTGGAATGGGTTCGAATTTCTTAAAATACTTTGGTTTAGTCTGTTGTGGAAATATGTCAGTGTACGTATAGGTAATGTTTTGCTAAACACTTTAGTGGAGCACTTAATGCTTCCTATTGCCGCTTGGGCGCTATTATTGTTGTATTTTCTTGGTTCTAAAAGATAGCAACACTTTTTGGTTCTTTTTATGTTCTGTAATATTTAGCTTAGATATTTAAAAAAATGATTTTGTGGTTATCATTTATTTAAATTCTTTAAATGGAAAATGTTTCTTTGGTTGGTTATTTTGTAGAATTCTTTGCTTTGAAATTAATTTTAAAGTAACTTATTTTTGTTGTTTAGTATGGTTTTGACCTTTACATACGTTGATTCATTTAAGCAAAATTACAAGTTCTGTAACGTAATATTTTTCTAATTTTATATTAAATACTTAAATTTGGGAATTGTGTTTAATTCTTTAAAAGTGACGAGGGTAATTGTCCCGCGAAGGTTTGAGTTTTGTCGGGAAGTCAAACCTTTGTGCTTTAACGTAAATATCTGGTGTGATATTTAAATTTAAATATATTCCATAAATTTAAAACGGTTTTGTCTTTATTCACTGGTGTGAATCTGACGCGTTGTGAACCATTCATAAGTGGCTCATTTAGCTCTTTGTAATTTCTTAAAAAAATTGAGTTAAACTTAACGTTAATATCTGATGCAATATTTAAATCTAAATATATTCCGCAAATTTAAAACTGTTTAGTCTATTCACTGGTGTGAATCTGATGCGTTGTGAACCATTTAAAAGTGATTCATTAAGCTCTTGCAATTTTTGTAATATTTAGTAATTCAAACTTTTGATCCTTTTGATTTTATTTGATATTAATTCACTGTAGTGAATTAGAAGCTTGTATATCATTTAGAAAGGTTTCTTTAAATAATAGCAACAATTTTGTTTATTTAATTGGTCTCTTCTAGACAAGTTTATATTATATAATTATATTTCTTAAACTCTTAAAATGAGCTGCGCATATAATAAATTACTAAGCTTTAGTTGTTTTTCAACACACTTCAGTAAGATCTGTAAGTCCATGCAACTTGTTGTTTTAATACTATTTGTTACTTTGAATTAAATTCAATTATTTAATTAACCTGCAAATGTTTTACTTTAGCGATCACCCCCCCCCCTCTTTTTATAGTCTATTGTGGCCGTAACTAAATAGAGTGAGAGTGGGGAGGTACATTACTTTATTTTAAATCATTACTTATTGTATCAATTATATTAATGACAAAGCTACAATAGTAGGATTGAAGAAGTGCACCCGAATTAGACAAACTATCTTAGATAGGAGATGGGGAGAATCAGAGCTATATAGTAAGGAGTGCTCGGGTCATATACTCAAGCAAGACGTGACGTCACTGCACCGGCGCTTGCATAACATGGCCCCATGCACACCCTTTAGAATACTCTTTGTCTATATGCTATCAAACGTGTCAGGAATTACATGACTATGTTGAGCCCTCTGATGGTTGATGAGTTCTACTTAATAATTTTAAATACGCTGTAATTAAAAAAGTTTGTTTCTAGTACTAGGCCTATTAAATACTTAAGTACAGTAATATATAAATTGGTAGCACTAACCGCTATACAATGTAGTAGACCATAGTGAATTACACCTAAACGTTCATTAAATTTACAAGAATCTCAACTTATATGGTTTTTTAAGCTTCACATCATACTACCCGTTCGGGTTGTACGCTAATTACTAATTCAGATAATGGTCTAGGAATTAGGAAGGTTGAATTTGGAGGAAGTTAAACCACATTTGCGTGGAGGGAGAGTGAAAAGCCTTTTAGGTAGAACCACCCCCGGTTCACCAGACCGAGATTATAACCTCAATCTTCTGTCCTCGGCAGTCTAGCTTTACATGGAATTAGCGCGTTAGTTAACTACGCCACCAAAACGGGTAGTATTGTTGTTAATAGAGTAATAATACAGAAAAATAAGTACGTAAGTAATACAACAATAAACTAATGCATTTAGAGTAAAAACAAATAATGTACTAATTATTTATAAAATACTAAGAAATGGAATTGTATCAATTATTAATTTAATTATAAAACTTTAAAATTCATTGCTAAAATAAATTAAATTATTTTGGACATAATGAATCATTGTGTATAGGACGCATTGAACTTGTTTCTGCGTTTAGTTTTAAATAAGAGTTAGACACAAAAATCGTTATATACAAAATAATTTTACTTAAGTGAATAATATTCCAAACATATTTTAATTTAACTCATATTTCACACATCCTTACATTTATTTATGTACTTTCTTATATTTCCGTTTTAAAACTAGATTTAAACTAAACTAGCTTAAAATTATTTGAGCACGTACAGCACAAACCACAACTATTTCAGATTCAAAACTAAAAGAAGTAACGATAATATATTATTATAATAGTTTCTCTAAGCAAGTCCCCGTTTGGAAAGCTTTAAAAAATATATATATAATTAATATACATAAGAAGTTTTCTTGGATTGTATCCATTTCTTAGTTTTCTTTGTTTCGCTTCGTTTACATTGCGCACATGTCTAATTCTAATGAATGTTCTAATTCTTGCATATACATGAATGGCTTATGTACATAGGCCTACATTACTATATTAAAATATTCATTAGATTTTTTAAAGTTCTTTATTGACACCTTTCTATCTCCTGTATAAACTTTCCTTTCATGAAGTAATTCCAAAATTGTCTTTAACTCGTTTACAGTAGCCCCACGCTGAAGAAGGCAGATGGAATCCAAGCGTTTCCCTTCAAAAGTAAAGCGCTTTACGGGATCGGGCCATTATCATAACTGAACGGAAACTATCTTCACTTTTCCATTCGAATGCTCTTTTCTTAACAAACCAATACATTTATTTGTGTGGTCTTAAATGTTTTTTGACACTGCTAAATGACTCTTTTCATCATATATACGTTTGATTAAGCATAATTATCGTTTTAGTTCTTTTGTCTCATATGCTTCCTAATTATCTTAGAATGGGTTTTAATTTATCAAGCAAATTTTTAAAACTATTTTTGTACAATTTATTAAATATATTCAACTGGATTTTCAAAGACTCAACCGTTTCCCTTTCTTCGGGTAACTGCTCATAGTTTACACAGTTATCACATTTAACAATATCGTTTTCAAAGGGTCCGGCATTAGTCTAACAGTTTAATTATTTCAACACGTAGTTTTTAGGACTTAAATAAATGTTCAATTATTTCCAAAGCAGCTAAATGAGTACGTCTAACATTAATTCGTTCTTCTCTAAGCAGAGCAAAATAATTTCTTCTGTCTGAATGGTTAGCTTCTAAAATTCTTTGTGGTAACTATGATGGCCCATATACAACCAAGTTACCCGCTTGTCAGACTCACAACCAAGCAATCACTAAATTATGCTTCTATTAAATACAAAATAGACGGTCTACAATGAAAAGCCGTAAGATGTAATTTCAAACAATAGGAACAAATATCAAAGATGACTATAAATGTCAAACCCATATTAATGTTTTCAAATAAGAAATAGATACATATGATTTTAATTGAAAATTCTAGATTCATTACTATACATTTCCAAGCGCTGTTGCCATAGATATAATAACTTAATATTATTGGATTTTAGTAGGACAACCATAATTGTTTTTTATTGGCTGAACCAAAGACAACGCAACTACATAAACGCAAGAGATGGACAATGTTCATCTCCTCCCGACAAGCTGGTCTGACAGTTCCGGCATACGATTGTGTTTGCTTAGCTATTGTAGACAGACAACATTACGTAATTGCGTAGTTGCGGGTCCGACAAGCGGGTGCGTTTGGTTGTAGACGGGCCATTAAACGAATTTTAATGTCATACTTATAATCAGAGGTTGAAAAATGATATTAGTAAACATCATGGTTTGTCATATTACTGAAGGAACACGTGGGGTTGTATCAGGTGGTCGCGAACGGTGTCAGAGGTGTGACGGCAGTGTTTCACCTCCAATCAGCGCAGCGGTACCAAAGCGGCAGCGCCCATCAAAGAACTGAGACAGCCTTTACTATAAAGTTCTGGATAAAACTCCCACAGTTATTTTAATTGAGATTCATTAGTTAACCATATAATGTTAAGAGTAACACTTTACTCACCATGTCCCCTAGTGTGCTTGTGTGTATGTTTATACTAGTCATGTTTGTGATACAAATCGAATCCAGGTAATTGTGTACATATTCTATAGTATTTTACTTTATGTTTAGCTAAAAAAAAAAGTTGATGGACAAAACTTTTACTAACTCCCGTGAAAAATATGTATGTACAAACAAATATACAGTTTAACAATAATGTTTCATTTACATTGTGTTAGTATTGTTAATCAGCTCTCGTACATAACGAAGCCTTGGTAAAGTTTAGTAAAATTCATAAATTTAGTTTAGTATATTAAAAATATGGCTAAACATTATGTTCCAAAGTGCCCGTAATGGAAATAACCGTTTGAATTATGTTTACTAACACACTTATTTAATATATTAAACAGCAGTATTGTATTAAAACTGATTAATAGATCAATTGCTCAGCACCTTGTCTTACAGTCTTTTTGGGTTGTACTTTACTGTAATGTACCATTACACTAGTGGGTTAGGGATGGGTGAGGTTGAATTTACAGGAATTATAGACCCATTTGCCTAGAGGGAGAGTGGGAAACTATTTAGGGAAAACCACCCTCGGTACACCCAACTGGGATCAAACTCAATTTTCTTCCTCATCAGAAGTCTAGTGCATTGCAATAGTGACGCCTTGGATCATGCGACCACCAAAGTGAGTTTGTAGATCTTGTTTCCTTTATGAGTCCCTGATAAAGTAGCATTATATATTATTATAATTGAAATCTTACTGTTATTATATGGCTGACAAACACACAGCGTAACAGGATAATATTCCATGTGGTTCGAAATGCTTTCTACTGGAGTAATTACTCTAACATTTCTCGTACTAAGCCAAGATCTACAAGTCCTAGGCCAACATTGGAGGACGGTGAAATGTATGTAAACATGTAATTAGAACTGCGAGCCGGGAGCGGAGTCAAGTTAACATTGGGAGATAATTTATATGTCCATACATCGAACTGATCCACATAATTATAGCGCTTGTTTAAAATTTCAAGCAAAAATTTTATCTATTAATTTCTCATTAAATATTTGAGAAAATGTAATATAAAATACCTATTATTATAAAATAGCTTATTAACAATTTGGTTGATTATTTAATAAAACTATAATAACCTATTTGAATAATTTTACCAATACGCTATTTGATCTACAGCTGGGGCTAGTTTTTTTTAATCAAACTTACTTAAACAAACATAATACACTAAAGGTACAAGAAACGTTTTAAAATGAGGGGCTACCAATTTAGTATTCCGAGCTTTGTGGGGGCCTTAGGATATATTAAATTATGGACTTGGCCTATCTTCAGAGGCAATAGAAGAAATAAACTTTTAATAAATCAACGCTTATAATGGTTTTTGAAATGGATTAGGTTGTGTGGTATCAGGGTTAATACATTGGCAACTCCACATTAAAAATTCAAAATGTCCACTAATACTCAAATTAGTGAACAGAGATTAAAATGTTCACCATATAAATACAGCCAATGAGCCCCAGAACCCTGACGTCCAAAATGCCAGATCAAATAAATGTAAATTCAACCTATCTCTATGTAAGTTTTTCCCCTTTTTTTCCTTTGCCTTCCTTACACATGAGTTTTAGGGGTAGTTTAATCTTTTTGCTAATACTAACATCATTTTTTTGAGAAATATCATACATATATTTATTGTCAGTACACCACTAATCTATAACTATTACCTGCCTACGATTGGTGGTGTAGTTCTCCTAGATTTCACCCCATCCTTCAAGATGTCCCCGAAAACCTTTCTAGATACCAAGCCTCCTGCATAACTACACATAAGCTAAACCCATAACGGCGACTTCCCATCCAGTTCCCTAATGCTAGACCACTCAACCTCCTCCAGGGCTGCCCCCCAAACAGACATGTTCAGACATGTCAGGGCCTATCAACGAATGCTAGACCGCTCCACCTCCTCCGGGGCTGCCCCCCAAACAGACATGTTCAGACATGTCAGGGCCTATCAACGAATGCTAGACATCTCCACCTCCTCCGTGGCTGCCCCCCAAACAGACATGTTCAGACATGTCAGGGCCTATCAACGAATGCTAGACATCTCCACCTCCTCCATGGCTGCCCCCCAAACAAACATGTTCAGACATGTCAGGGCCTATCAACGAATGCTAGACATCTCCACCTCCTCCGTGGCTGCCCCCCAAATAGACATGTTCAGACATGTCAGGGCCTATCAACGAATGCTAGACCGCTCCACCTCCTACGGGGCTGCCCCCCAAACAGACATGTTCAGACATGTCAGGGCCTATCAACGAATGCTAGACCGCTCCACCTCTTCCGTGGCTGCCCCCCAAACAGACATGTTCAGACATGTCAGGGCCTATCAACGAATGCTAGACCGCTCCACCTCTTCCGTGGATGCCCCCCAAATAGACATGTTCAGACATGTCAGGGCCTATCAACGAATGATGATGTTCCTAAATGGTGGGCATCTACGACGATACAATTGCCATTCTTTACCATATTAGTTGGTGCCCATTAGAATGTTTACGAATGCTAGTGATCTCCCTTAAAGAGGGTATGAAGGAAGGTTTTGGGACTTGGAAGGATTGAATGGCACGTAAAAGGAATAAACAACATAAATAAAAGAATATAAACATTATTTATAAAAACAGGAGTTGACGCATCAATTCCTAAGTTATGTGGTGAGTCAAATCATAATCATTTAAAATTCAATTTATCCCTCACCAAACTAAGGGACCTCTGTATGATTTGTATTCTTCAGTTCTAGAGCACACCAAACTAAGGACCTTCTGCATAAGGTATACCTCTGTATGGTTTGTATTCTTCAGTTCCAGAGCACCGAATCCTTCAAGTATTAGCTTACCCTACACATCTTAGAGCATCTACGTTATAGGATTCGTCTAGACCATTGGCTACCAAGCTATGGATCATGGGCAATGATTTGGTGGGTCACGGAGCAACAGGTCAGGTACACAAAATTATAATATTATTAATAATAATAATAATTTTGTCTGCTGTAAGAATGAGCTTGATTGGTCAAAATGTGTAGTTTTGACAACTGATGGTACCCGTGCTATGTTTGGCATTTATTCGGGTTTAATCACCAGAGTTAAGTCAGTTGCCCCACTTGGTGCAATGGACTCGTTGCAGTCTGCATCGAGAGTCTCTTGCAGTAAAGGTTTTGGATGAGTGCCTAAAGAAAACTCTTGACGGTGCTGTGAAAATTGTTAACATTATTAAATCACATTCTAAAAATTCAAGATTGTTTGGTATGCTGTGTGACGAAATGGGCAGTGAACACAAACAGATTCTCCTTCACTGTGAAGTTCAGTGGCTGTCAAAATTATTTGAACTCCTGTTCGAAGTTAGAATGTTTTTATTGGAGGACGATAATGATGCAAAATCCGTCAGCCACTTTATAGAATGTGTGATAGATGAAAACTGGTTTAAAAGGCTTTCATATTTGGTAGATATTTTCAATGCTCTCAATGTACGTAGCTGTAAGGTAAGGACGTCCACTAATTCTATGAGAAGGATAAAGTAAAAGCAATGATTAAATAAAATTGAAAGATGGGTCCGTAAAGTGGAGGAAAATTGATTCGATGTAATTCCATTCTTACATGACTTCCTGGAGAGTTATGAAATTAAATCTGACAAGCAAACTGCAAAAACTTTGAAAAAGTATATTGAAGCATTGGCCTCTAGGCTCAGGTAATATATATTTTCAGTCAATTATAAGTGCACCGACAGGTGTTTTCTTTTAGGGGGGTGCACGAACATATAAATACAGAAGTAAAAAAGATAAAGGATGTATATAGAAGTAATGCAATTTATTGAAATAACATGATACATGACAAGGATTATGCACGTAATCTCAATAAGAACAGTCTATACAAACTAAGTTAGATTTTAGGTAACATTGCCTAAGTCTGGGCCAACAAGGGGCGTGGGGCGCCAGAAGAACTAACTCAGACAACAGAGTTACATTACTGGCCCCTTAACCACTAGGCATGTTGGACACGCACGTTTATTAATGACTTACATAGGTCAAGTTCAAGTCCCGTTATATACGAGGGCCTAGAATACAGGCCAAACCCCT
>CABFVX010005381.1:0-11247 GCA_902151425.1 Timema shepardi
TTTCTTCGTGTCTAGCAGTTTGCTGTCTACCACTTTGTCAACTCGTGTCGACCACTTTGTTGTCTATCACTTTGCCTGCTCCCGTTGTACCTGTCCTAGTCTTTTTTTTAAGTTACATTATAAGACACATGAAGCTATGACAGGACTAGCAAGCCGACAGTGGAAAATATATGACTTGAATAAAGAACTGACCCAGGCTAGTCTGTAAACAGTAATGGGTGTACAAAAATTACATAGTCTCGTTCTTAAATTATAATTTCAGTAGAAATAAAATATATTTGCTATTTTTTAAATAAGTGTTATAATTTAAGAACATGTGTGTTCATGTATTTTTAAAATCTCACATTTTAGAGATGTGTAATTTACAGTTTATGTTTGTTATGACTGGTGAGATTTTAAATATCCTATTTACTTTTACAAGACCTGGCGGTCTAGGGGTAAGGTGTCAGACTTCTGTGCTGGCGGCCGGGGTTCAATCCTCGGTCCCGGCACAGATTTATCGATTACCAAACCCTTCCTTCACCTCTGACAGGACATCTTGTGAATGTGGGGAATGCCAGTCCTCCACCGTGGTTCAGATTCCACGTTAAACTGTAGTCCCTACATTTCATCTCACCATCACCCTACCATTACACATTTGCGTAAGTGCGTATAAGCCAAATGGGTAGTAAGACGCGGTGATAATAATATTTACTTTTAAAATAAACAAATATAATATGCTCTAATCGAAAGAGAAAACCCAAGTTTGCAAACTCTGGTTGTAATATTTTTTGTCCAATAAAACACTTGATTTTACCAGTATTTTTTATCGACTTAATGATTCTTACTTCAGATGTTTCGACAAACCTTTAACTTGTGTTTTGCTATACGCCAAGTATATTTTTACAATTTTTTTTTTCATTTTTAGAAGTGTAAACGCATTAGACAATCAATTACTTACCGAAATTTAATCAATATATAATTTTTTACACGTTTAGAAGATTAAAAACAATGTGTTTGTATAGGTTTTGGGTCAGTCTTTCTAGCAAATTTGCTATTGTCATTGAATAAGAAAGAACTTGAGATGGAGATGCTCAGTCATTATTTCTCAAAATAAGGGGTGCCTAATTTTTTTTTGTATAAAAACACATCAAAGTTGTTGGTTTATGAACAATACCTTGCAAAATTATCAATACAATAAAGCACTATTTCAACGGCATTGATATCCTCCCACTCATGGTCTCTTTTGTAACGTTTCAACAGCCCTTTATTTTGTTTGTCAATGGTCGGCTTGGCATACAAATTTGTTCCAGTGGCCATGATTTATGCCAATCACCAGTAAAACGATATTCAAACACTTCCATAAGCGTAAATACCTGAATTTCTTTCAAAAAAATATCTGTGACTACATAAACCAAATGGCTCCCATTCACTACCGTTTTTATTTTCTTCTAATATAATATTATCTAATACAGAAACACTATTATTATCATGAGTCACTTATAATAAAATCCTAATCCCTTTCGCTCTTTTCTGATCCAATAAGATTTCATTTATGGAGGCCAATATTCCCATTGAGAAACTAGATCATCCTTCTATGCGATGTTGGATGGATAAATATGTGAAAGGTAACCATTTTGAAGATTTTTTTAAAATGCCCTTTATTATTTAAAAATCAAAAGTAAATAAGGGTCAATTATTTTCCATTCTTTTCTGATTTTATTTTCCTAATGACAAAATGGTGTTTTTTAACACTATTGATTATTTACTAATTTATCAAAAAATAGATGAGATAGAAATGTTTGATTTGGGTTATTTTCAAGATTTTTATCTTTGAGTACAATTAGTGAAATAGCCTAGTAGATTGGTGTATACACACTTTGTCAACCAACATAGCCTAATATTAGTTTGTTCTATCAAAAATTAGTATGCTTAAAATTCGGTTTTAGGTTGAGGAGACCTCCCTAAGGCAGAAACTATAAGAAGTGTTTGGATCCCAGAAGTTAACCAGTCAAGAGGATAATATCAAGGACCATGTAAAAAATCGGCAAGTTGCAATTCTTTGTGATGAGACAACTGATAGAAAAGGACAGTGTGTTTTTGTTATTTTGTTGAAAACATTACGTGCTGATTCGAAGCAAAGCTTGTTTGTTGGTGCAGTTAAAGTTTTGAAGAGCGCTTCAGCAAAAGAATGTTTACAGGCACTTGTGGACACCATCACCAAGTATGAGATTCCTTATGAAAATGTAGTTTGTGTTGTGACAGATGGTGTGCGTTACATGACTATGTGTGACTTCTTTGAAAGTTCTCTTAAGCGATGATTTTCTGCATATACAGTGCTGGGACCACAGACTTAATTTGGTTCAAAATTATTGGTCAGCAGAGCTGCCAGAGTTGAATGAGTGTGTTGCTAAAGCAAAGGCTGTATTTCTGAATACTCGAAAGAGAAAACATAATTATCTTGCATTTCTGAATGAAAAATACAGTAAAGGTGAAAAGTCTGCAAAACTATTTCCAACCCCAGTTTTAACGCAATGGAACTCTTGGTTTTGTTCAGTGGTGTACCTCTGTGAATATTTGGTGGATCTAGTGGAATATTTTTCCACATTGGAGGTGGTGACAGCAGCACTTAAGTACTTCTAGGATATGTCAAATGATAAGGTAACCCTAATGTTGATTGAATGCCAAACAACATTTTTAATTGATCACTGTTCTGAATTGGTGGAATTAATTACTATACTCGAATGTTCTACCTATACCTTCAGTTATAAGCTGTATGGTAAAGTGACAGAGCTACAAAGTAATTTTAAACTGATTTCTGACAGTACAGAGAAAAAAACACAGGAAAAATTGAATATTCTTCCAACTCTAAAACAAGCAAATGTCAAAAGTCAGTTTCAATCTTTAGGATAGCAGTGCCTTATAAAGCTGAATTCACTCCATCAGTCAGACCCATCCAATTTTTTTTTTGAAAACATTGGTACTCTTTTTGACATTCGCTCGATTGGGACAAAACAAGTTAATTCTGATCTCTTGCAATCAGCTCGGAAAATACCATTTTTAAAATCCTGCTTTGAAATAATTTTCAAAGAGGATACTGTGTGTTGCAGACACAAGTGAGAGCTTTGCTAAGCAATAGTAAAAAAGTTGACATTTTGAACATGTTGTTTGGACTGAAAGAAGACCATGAAGAGTTTGCCATCAACAGCATAAATGCAATATGGATTCCAGTGTCTAATGTTGACAGTGAACGTGCATTTTCGGCATATTCCAACATTATGTCAGATAAGCGCACTAACTTGAAAACTTGGAAACAATGTTGTCTTTGTACTTTGGTGATTGACATGAAGTATGTTGATAAAAGGTATGGACATTTTTGTCTTATAAAATAATTCAGTGCAAGTAATTTTTATGCTATTTGAGTTAATGTATTACCATTACATTAAAAAAAAACTCTTAAGACTCTTTGTACCAAAAATCAGGGTCTTAGCATTTTATTTACCGAAATTCAACCTTTTATTTAACGAAATCAAGTAATTTTATTTACCGAAAATCATGGTTTTATTTAACACAAATATGGGTCTCTATATATAATATAATAGTTTTCAGAAGTACTTTTTTAGAAGAAAAACCCCGCACTATAGTTGAGCCAATACAGTAGTTAGTTTAAAGATTTCCCAAGCATTACCTTGTTTGTGAGGGTGGGTCCATTGAGCGTGGGCGCTGAGGGTTGTGTTGGCGTGAGCGTGACAGGACCCAAGATGGGCGAGGGGGCTGTGCTCACAGACGAAGGAGGGGATGAGTTGTTGTGTTGGTGATGATGGTTGCTATCCAGTGTCTGCTGCTTACTCAGAGCCACAGATTGTGGAGGGGAGGTTGTCAACTGTAGTAGCGAGGGGGGCTGTGATTGACCCACCATCACCCCACTTGACGGAACACCGTTCTCCGTGGTGTGTGCTATATTCACAATTACAATTATCTATGTAGTATAAACTTTGAGATCAATAACACAAAGATGTAACCATACAATGAGCTGGGTGCATTGAGCTAATATGTTTAAAAGGTTAGGTCTAAGACTACATATAAGTACATAATATTGCAAGAGTCTAGAGTGAGCCTTAAAAATGTTCTTCTCTGGCTCTATTGTTATGAAAAATTCAAAATTACAAAACATGAGTCTGTGTGAATTATATTACAGTTTATGTGCTACACATCTTTCTGCAGGTTTAGATTATTTATAGCCTCCTCTAATCTGATGACAAATTCTAGGATAGAACACAATGGTCTCCCGAATCAAAGTTTGTAAAGAATAAGCTCACATGTGCTTTTACTAGAAGAGTTGGTATTCTGTGTGTTGGATGCTGCCACCGCTGCAAAGTTGCCGATGTGGTTGATGAGCCCCGAACTGGGCGAACTGTTGTTAGGTGTAGATTGAGACATTGAACCTGCAAACAAACACTCAGTAGATGAGCATATTGAGACAAACACCAAACAATGGGTGGTTACATTTTATAACTATTTTTATGATAGTAAAATAAATTAGTGCCTAATGGCTTGGAACGATATAAGACAGTGTAAAAACACTGTACAATAATGTAAAGTAATTGATAGTAAAAGAAGCCAACCTCAATTTGGTGTTTTAAAAGTGTAACTTTGATTGGTTCTCGCGCCTAGTTATTAAATATGGATAGATGCACCAAGAACTTTTTATAAGACATTTTATGCGCTACAACTAAGTGACTTTAATTGGTCCTCTCAATTTTATCAGTGTAAGCTATAAAAGGTATAAATAATAATACATTTTTTCAGGAAATTGTGATGAGTTTCTATATTTTTAAGCAAATTGTAAGAGTGCATGATATCGTGATGTAATATCAGAAAGGGAGATTCATAAAATTGTGACAATGCTTGACAAGTAGGGAGAATGGGGGTAAAAAAACAAAACAAAAATTGGTGTGACATAATTTCTGGGCAATCCAAAGCAAATGTTACATATAGAAATGGTTTATAATCTCCACAGTTTTTTTTAAAAATAAATGGACCTTGACTTTAATAATATAAATTTACCTCCAAGCCTAAGTGGCTGACAAAATGTAACGGTTTAAGCTTCTAAACTTGTGACTGATACTTTTCACACATTGTTTTAGAGACTTTAGTTGCAGTTTGTTGGTTATTTGAATAAATAAGTTATTATTTATTTTAATTGTTTCGATTTAAAATAACAACTATTAAACTTCAACTTTATTTTAAATATTGAATGGAAAAACAATGGATGTAATTATTGTATCTAGGGATAAGTTAAAAAATTATATAGCTAGATTACATTGGATGGGGGAGAAATGGGTTTGGAGTGAGGATAGCCTGAGAAATAGAGAATAGGTGACACAATAATGAAAATGGTAATTACAAAGAAAGAAAAGCAATTACAAGTACTGCAGGTGTATGACTTTCATGCTAGATGCAATTTGGAGGAGAAAGAAAAATTTGAAGAACTTGAAAGACAAGTGGTGATGGAAGACTTAAATGCCAAAGTTGGGAAGGAAAGGAGAGGTTTTCAAGGGGTGTTAGGAGTTTATGGATGTGGAGAAAGAAATGAAGAAAAGAGACTCCTGGAATTGTGTTCAAGAAATAGACTGAATGTTGCTAACAGTTGGTTTAAGAAGAGCAGGGATATGTATAAGATAACGTGCTACAGCTGGAATGGTGAGCCAAAATCCCTAATTGACTATTTCCTGTTAGATAGGGAAGAAAAGGCGTGCACAATGAACATTAAGATCCTTCCTTTGGACGGGGATCATGGACTATAAGTTGCCGACATGAAAGGCTGGAGGAGGGGGTGCCAGATAGTGAAGCAGGAAAAGAGGATAGATATATGGAAGTTCCGCCAAGTGGAGGAGATATTGAACTTTCAAATAAGAATATAACGAGTACTACCAAAGAATGGCATAAAAGGAAGAGATTAAGAGTAGTGAAGGTACAAAAAGTGCAGGGTGTAAGTGGCAGAGGAAATATGCAGAAGAACTAGTGGAAAGAGAAGATGGAGGGAAATGCCATGGTGGAACAATAAGGGAAAGGAAGCAGTGAATGGCAAGAACAAAGCATTTAGAGATTAGTTCACAAAAAAAGAACAAGAGAGAATGAGGATGGTATAGGGATAAAAAAAGAAATGCAAAAAAGATAGTAAGAAAAGGGAGAAAGAAATGGAAGGAAGAGTGGACCAAAGTGCTAGGGAGCAAGAAAATACTGTATGGACAAGTGAGGTAAAGGAGGAAAGAAAATAGGAAAAAGGTCTTGATGGATGAATAAGGAAGGATAATGGAAAGGGATGAATAGATAAAGAAGCCATGGAAATCATAATTTGAGAGATTGTTGAACTCTGAGAGGGTAGGCTTGGTACAAAAGGAAGAAGAGAAGGAAATAGATGAGATGGAAGACTAAGTAACAGACCTAGCCTGGAAGGAGGTAGAAGAGGCCTTATAAAGGATGAGGAAGGAAAGGCCCAAAGAGTGGACAAGCTCACGGTAGAAATGATAATGGTAGCAGGAGAAATGGGACTATAGTGGTGGAAAGAGAAGAAAGTGTCAGAGGATTGGAGAGAAGGTTGCCAATATTCAAGGGAGGGGTTAGGAAAAGGTGTGACAATTATAGAAGCATAACACTGATGTGTCAATGTGTGAAAATGTATGGAAAGATTCTGGAAAGGAGAATCAGGAAGCACATGAGGGAAGATGGAGAGAGGACCAATATGGATTCAGAGAGAAGGGGTCAATGATAGATTTAATATTTTGAATCAGATAGTTGATGGGAAGATATATCAGTTTGAAGAGGATTTGATAGTGGCATTTATAGATGTAGAAAACGCATCTGATAGTGTGAATAGAAGGAAAGTATAGAAAGCGATGGAGGAAGCCAGAGTAGAAAGAGGAGTGGCTAGGAAAATAATAAATATGTATAATAATAATGTGAGTTGTGTAGAGACGGAGAGAGGGTGGACAGAGTGGTTCCAATTAAAAAATGGAGTCAAGCAGGGTAGTGCCCTCTAATCATTACTATTTGTATTGGTGATAAAAATGATCATGAATAGAGTGGCAGGGAAACTGGGAAAGGACAAAATGAAAGCAAAGATATTGCAGATGACTTTATGGTATGGGGGGAAAAGGAAGAGGAAGTACAGGGACAGTTGCAGGAATGGAATGAGGAGGTGAAAAAGTGTGAAATAAAACGTAGTATGGCGAAAAGTGAAGGGATTGTGATGACAAAGAAGAGAACAAGTTCAAAAAAGATGATGGAATTGAATAGAAAAGATGTGAAAGAAGCAAAGAAGATATAGTGAAACGAGGGCAGCAGGGAGAGTGGAAAAAAGAAGTGTCCCTAAAGTGTAAGGGAGTGCTGTATATACTTCACACCCATAATAACATATGTAGCGGAAACATGGACTTTGGATAAAAGAGAACCAAAGTGGAGGCCATGAAAATGAAGTTTTTGAGGAGCATTTTTAGCTATCGCCAGAAGAGAGAATTAGGAATGAAGATGTAAGGTCAAGAGTTGGGGTATATGAGATAGTAGAGGAAGCAAGGATGGGATGGACACGTAATGAGGATGGAAGAGGAGAGGATTCCATGAAGATTAATAGATATGAAGTATGCAGGGAAGATACCGCAAGGGAGACGAAGGAAGAAATGGGAGGAACAGATAGCAACAAGTGTGCAAATGAGAGGATGATGATTTTATTCCCTAAAAAGTGATCATAATTTGAATGTACAGTCATTAAGACTATTCAAGATAGGAGAAAATTTCATTTTCAAGACTCAAATCCTCAAATCCTTTGATTTTCAAGTAAAATTTGTTTTAGAGCTATAATACTGATTATTAGTGGTTCAGAATCAACTATAGTAATAGGATGAATTTAATAACTAGGCCTCAGATAGGTAATTTAGCACTTAACTGAATGCATGAATGTTATCATTTAGTTACTATTAGTATTTCATATTTTATTATTCATATTTCCTCTTGTGTTTATATTTCCCAATATTTGGATTCCAGATTTGAAGGGAAATTGGAAATGTGGATGTGTAAAATATAGGATTCGACCCAATTCTAGATATCATCAAAGTACTTAATAAAATTTGAATTATAAACAATGTAAATATTTGACCTAGGCCATAATGCATAATGTAGGGCTGTAAAAGTAACTATACATTTTAAGAGTTGTCTAAAGTAAAGCATATTCTTTCTTACTAATATTATTTTTTAAATGAACAAAAAAATAAAATTTCTGGTAATTTTCCTGGTGTTATAAAACCAGTTTAAAGATGAGTTTTTTAAAGTTATTTTAAAACTGAAATTAGATATTTTTTTATGAAAAAATCAAATATTTATTTTTTATAATATAGGGTACTATCTAATATTTTTTAAATGATTGCAATTAGTTTTAGCAAGATTATGTGAATAAAATTATACATAGATAAAATTGTAGACAAAAGTTAATTATGATTACTACTATTTTTACTGTAAACCAACAAAGACTGCACATGCCAGAATATTAACACTAATTCTCTTCAGTCCTAAATACATAATAAACATGTATATATTTGATGTACAGTCTAATAGGACTAAGTTTATAGCACTAGAGCAGTTTAAACAATCAGTATGGTAGATGACTATATAAAATCTAGATATGATCTATTGGTAAAGGACACTTTTATTTGATTTTAGTTAACAAATAAATAAATAAATGTGAATATTTAAAATAATCAAAATAAATATTCATCAGTTTAAATAATGATTGCATAGAATTAGATAAAAAATATGTGTTGAAATAGAACAAACCAATTGATCTGTTTTTAAGTATTAAAAAATATGGAAATAATTTGAGGTATCAAAATTTATAAATATTTGCACTCTCAGTTACTACACATGTATTCATTAATAACTTTGTTTCATTTTAAAAAAACAATTGTATGACTACTAATGACTTGTTAAGCCTATGAAATTGAGAGGAGAGAAAAGACTGAGTGGTTTTAGTTGAGAAATAGCCTGCAGCAAGGAAGTGCCCTTTCACCATCACTGTTCATTGTAGTGATGGACGAAATAATGAAGGCAGTGGTAGACATAATGGGACAGAGGGAAAATATGAAGGCAGTGGTAGACATAATGGGAGAGAGGGAAAATATGAAGGCAGTGGTAGACATAATGGGAGAGAGGGAAAAATATGAAGGCAATGGTGTATAAGGACAACCTGATGATATGGACCAATGAGGAGAAAGAAGGTCCGAAGCATTTTGATGTGTGGGATGAAGTGGTATAAAATAAGGTTTAATGTAAGGAAGAGTGAGATGGTGAAACAAGGTAGAGAGACAGGTGTGACAGTAGGAGGGAAGAAGTGGAAGATGGTGGAGAGATTTTAATACCTGGAGTGTGAGAGGACCGTGGAAGAAATAAAAGATTAATAAGTGAAAGCGGGAGGCAAGCAGAAGTGTGAGAATAAGTATAATTTGGAGCAGGGATGTGTCAAGGAATTGTAGAAGAGTTATATACAGGATGTATTATGCTCCAATATCGATATAAGCAGCAGAAACATGGGAGAAGTACTATTGGAGTGACAAGAATGGAGAGGATAAGAAATGAAAGGGTGAGAGGAATAATTAAAGAGGAGCTATTGCAGGAGAAATAGAGAAGGCACGACTAAGGTGAAGAGAATGGAGGAGGAGGAGATACCAAAGATAATAATGGATATTGGCAGGAGGCCAAAAGGGTAAGCTGGCCAAAGCGAGTGCAGAGAAATGTGTAGGAGGATTGGGTCATGGTGGAGGGTAGGTGGTATGGTGAAAGGACATGTTGGAGATAATTATGTGTGCCGAAGATGGGGAGATTGAGGTTTGAATATTGCTAAGGTAAACTGTGTGTGTGTGTGTGAGTGGGGGGTCTAAACGGCAAATGGTTTTCCACTCTCCTCCCACACAAACTTGAGTTCACTTCCTTTATATTCAACCTTCTCAATTCCTGACCAATTAGTGTTATTAGTACGTGTACGTACAACCCAAATGGGTAGTAAGATGCAGCGCTAAGTATTATTATTATTAATATATGGTGTTTTATTGATAATATACATTTATTTTTTCTTATTTTCTATGTATATTAATATATTTCTATAAGGAAAACCTCTTTTCATGTTATGAGGTACAATTGGCTATGTATAAAGTAGGTACAGGAAAGGTAGATAGAAACACATAAAAGGGAGCACGCATTGGGTTTTACAACGGAAAAAACACTTCACACTTTACACTGCCATTGGGACATATGTTTCATTCAAATGGAGCTCTTTAGCAGGAATGTGAAATGCACAAAGCAACTTCCTAAAAGAATAGGACACTTAGTAAAGAACTAGTATGTCACGCACATTCTTCTAAACATAAAATATGTATATTAAATATGAGTGTGTCACAATCGCTTCAAGTGCCATGGAAGATTTAAATATTTTTTTTTTAAAATAGTTATAATAGGATTTTAATTTTGTTTGTTCAAGTTACTCTTTTAGTCTTTATAAATAAAATATTGTTGATGTTCTGAAATATCCACTACATTATAGGTTTTATGAAATAGCCCCATGGAAAATTAAAAACCAGAATTTTGATTTGGGGGTTAATATAAAATTTCTCTGAATACATTACGATCTATTTTTGATTGGCTTAGGATTATTTTTAAGTATATTTAATATGCTTGTAGCGTGAACGCCATGCCATGCTAATAGAGCAATGTTACAAACATGGTACAACAACAAACGCTAGGAAAAGAGAATGTAAATGGGTAATGGCAACTTATATTCCCTTGCCCCAATGGTGTAGCTCTTGCCTTGCTCAGTTTGTACCCTTACAAAGCATGTGCAATCCTGGGAACAATTCCCTGCTAAAGTTAATGGAATTTTATCTGGCCCCAACATGACTATCGACTCACTAAAATGGCAGTGCCAAAGAACCCGCACCAGCAGAATTGTGACTAAACAATGGAGGCCAACAATGTTTCATGTATGTTCTTGTTACTTACAAGATTTAAGTAAGGTTAAGGAAAAGTTAGGATGGACAGGAAACAGTCTGAGGATGGTGAAAGGGAAATCTTTGTGAAAAACTTTTCCAGGGTGTCCAGCTAAACTATATATTTAAATTCCCTGACTTTTCCAGGTTTTTAGACCCAATTTACTTTTTCCCAGACCACTATTTATCGATATTAAGTATATTACGAAAATATTTTTTAAGATCACAGATTAAATAG
>CABFVX010005381.1:19437-35268 GCA_902151425.1 Timema shepardi
TTGGTCAACAAAGTAAAAACTAACCAATAGACAGAGTCCTGGCGACACATTTTGTGAGAGCTAGTTTCTTATTGGTATAAAGAAATGGCGTGTTCTACCAAATACTATGAACTTTTTCCTTTAACAGGAAGCAACGCAGTAGATATTTTAACAAGAAAGAAGGTATAAAAAATATATTTTAGGGGTGAAGTCCTTTTCACCTCATTCTGAGAAACACGTGTTTGTTCATGGATGAATCTTAAAAGGATACTCTACCTATATTGCTTTAAAGAAAAATTACCTTCATCCATGACTTTTTACATAATTTAGGTTAATCTAAATCAATACATTACAGCCGATAACACGAATATTATATTGCCGGAACTAATCACGGTACTACAATATTTTATTATTTTTGATTGTATATTTAAAAAAAATACACATGCCATGTTAATTGGTAGGAAATAATAATTTGATGAATTATTTGCCGATATTAAATAACATCTCTCAAAAAACACATTTACAATATTTACGTAACATTTTATTTTGAACATTTCTTGAGAATATGTACGCCTGATATCACTTTACAAATATTCTCTAGTGCAATATCCCTCGCATTCTTATCTCTATAAATCCGGTGTTTAAAATTCCACAAAAGCTTGTCCTTTTCATAAAATTCCACAAATAAGTGTCGTCCGCCCACACACAATTTTTATTTGCCGCCATTTTGAATTGTCTACTTGCATTAGTAAAGTTGGAAGGTGACCAACTTTTTCAGTTGCAAGTAGACTTGCATGTTAGTAGCTTTCTTGTCTGTTTACACGGTGCAAGCTGTGCGCGCGCAGCCAAATAAGTGTACTTGCATTAGTCAACTAACACCGTGTCAACGGGCCTTAACTAATAGGAATATTCTTTACAAAATACTGGTATAACATTAAGTAACAATAAACTTTATGGCAATGTTTTAAATATACTAATAAGGTGAACATTTTTACAAAGTGTGAATCAAAGAAGAGCCAACCAATATCTGTGTGAAAAAAAAATTGTTATAGAAAGCTATAAAGGACATTAGCAGTGGTAGCAAAGGTGGAAATTAAAACAGATTTAAGTAATATATATATATATATATTAATGTATCCTTCAAATTTAAACAAAGTAAGTTTGTTTTTATTTTAATCTTCAGGTTGTTTATTGAGGTAGTGATATTTTTGAAGATTTCTTTTCAATCAATTTTGCAACTGAAACTACTTGTTGAGAGGTTTCACTTTTATTTGTCCTTAAACCTTAAACGCCCAGCGTGTGGCTAGAACATTCAAGCGGCCAATCCATCGGCGCCAGCTAAATCTTGTCTCTTAGTATAATAAATGTTACTAGATGACACCACAAGCCTTTAGTTCATATTTTCCCCAACAAAGAGCACTGTAATGTCAACAAACAGTTATATTTTTTTGCACAAATAAATATTATTTCCAGTTGTTTATATACCGCGGTGTGAATATGTTTTTAACGCCCCTATTTTTTTAAATTTTATTTTGATTCGAGTATTTGCAGTTGCTATTTGGTTTTCTTACAAAAGTTTATGCATTTTTTATTGTTTTATTCTTGTTTCCTTCACAATATTTTTTATTACAAGTTATATAGGCCTAAGTGCTAATACAATTTTTTATATATAAGTAGGCAATGGAGGGTCCAAGTTATAGGTTAGTTGACTGACATTTTAGATTATTTAGATACTATGAATAATGGTAGTGAATTTATGCTTGAAAGTAACTTATTTATTTGCTGCAGGTAGAGTGTTTTACAAAACAAAGGTGCCAACTCCAAAAGTATGTAGGCCTATACACAATTTTACTAAAATTGATGAAGTTTAGAAACTAACAATACTACAGACACCAAACTTAAATCAGATTTTACAGAAATAAATTATCTTTCTTTCAGGAGGAACGATGAAGACAAAAGGCAAACATTCAATCAATTTTTTCACCTCTAAATTTAAAATTTAAACCAAAACTTCAAAATTTTTAATATTTTTTATAATTCATTTATTGTATATTGATAGATGACTTTTTTTTTTCTAGTTCTAACATGTTTAGAGCATAAGTGTGAATTATTTCTTGTATATATGTGTAATAGTTTTGTTATGGTAGGAATTCACAAATACACAGGTAAATATGTAAGAATTGGCCTGAGTGTTTTACATGGGAATCGTAAAAATATGCCGAGTGCAAAAGGGTTAAAGCCTTAACTCCATAAAACACCCATTATACAAGACTCAATTCTTAATAGTCCTCCCATTTAACTACTGAAGATAGTCTCTTGGTAACACCCATGAAAGTCCTGCAATTTGGACTTCTGCTATGTCTTAACGAAGTGGCCGTAGAACGTTAGACATTTCAAGATGGTGTTAAAGCCATGGTCGCACAAGTTCACAGTGTAGTTCCTTAGCAAACTGAGATCTTGTTATTGGCTGGTCTCCTTTTCTCACTTTGCTACTAACATATATCGCACACATATTTACCAGAATTATATTGATCATACCATAAAATATACACAAACTAGCCACCTCATTGTTTTTCTAATGTGTGGCATGTTACACATTTGATTGGATTGTAAAACTCAATATTCTAAAGTTTTTTATCTGTTCAATGATGTTTGGGTTTTAATGAGAAGTTGACAGTAATAAAACTACTTTATTGTTTTTAGTCTTGTATGAGACAATTATTTTGGGACTATCAAAAGAAAATGACTTTTTTGTGTGACATATCTCTTGTGGTATTTCCCTCTCATTACGACATATTCCAACAATTGTGGGCTTGTAATCCAACTTCTCGTTTGCCAAAGGAACTGATGTGAAATAGTTATCAAATGTTGGATTTCTATTGGATTCTTTAAGAGTTTTACAGGTTTAGTCAGTTATTTGATAAAATATTCTGCTAGCGGTATACCCCTAGTTGTCATACCTTTACCATAATACAGAACGTCAATCATGTATTTTGTGGCAGTATCATATATCATTACAATTTTGATTCTGGATTTGCAGACTTATTAAATATGTCAATCCTAAAATTGCATCTCCCTCTAAAAGCTAATAATTGTTCATCAATTGTAAGATATGAAATGGGTTTATATAAATCCTTAAAGCCTGTTATAAAATATTCCCAGATTTTTTGCATCACAGCAAAGCAATCTTTTTTCTTTAGCTTGTTGCACGATCAATAAATTGTAAGCACTCAATATGTCACAACTCATAGAGGTTTTGTATCTCTTGCCACTATACTAAGAAATGAACATTTCTTTGGAAGGTAAATGCTTGTCCTTTAGTGCAGGAGATACAATAGGTATTCCTAAACGTTCACAAAATTTGTCCTTACATAATGTTGAAACAGTAGAAGTTTGTTCTTTGTAATTTTTTAAACATATCTGGTCGGTAAAAAATAAAGATAATACTTCTTTAATTGAAGTTGTATCTTTCACGTAATCCAATGGTGCCTAACAAATGTGAACAATATTTGGTACTGATTTTTGAGTAGGCTTATTTGATGATAGCGAAGACCAACGATGGCCATCTTTAACTTTGAGACTTGTTTTTAACATGTTACAATATAAGATCACTGGTCACAATTTTTCACTGCACTGCTCAAGCTAGCAAGTGGAAGAAATGTTTGTGAAGTTACCTTGTTCTAATTGTGTTTTTTTCATCACTCTAATAGCACCAAATTCTTCATCATCATCATCATAATCATAATTATATGAACTAGCCTCATTCCCAACAACATAATTTGAATTGTGAGCACTATCATCACTGTGCAAAATATTTTCATATTCTAGATAGTCTAGGATGTTCTGTTATTATTTTCAATGTCTTCAGCCATCACAAAACTACAAATGAACACTAAATAGATTAAACAAGAATTGAGCAATTTTTTTTATACAATATGTACACTGATTTACTATGTTTTGTCTACTATTTACATGTTTGTGTAATATTAATGAGGGGAAAATACTAAATAGAATATTTACACTAATTTACTAAAGTTTTGTAGATTATGTACACTCATATCTACCAACTTTTGAGAATCAAAATTAGAAAAACTTTTGGGGAAAATGAAAAATAAATAACACGAGGTAAAAATAGTATGCGGAACATTACAACAAATTTATACTATCCTAAAATATCAATGACAAACATAAATAACATAAATACTTATTTTATATAGTGAAATATAGATAAATATTTCATTACCTTCTAATTCGAAGTGAAGCATTGAAATTTTAAATAAGCAGCTGTAGCCTTCTTTGCTTTCTTTAAAAAATCTGCACTCTAATTTTGTTCATAAGATACATCAGATTGTCTACACTTCAGGACAGAAATTGCTTCTTAAGTTTCATTTTACATAGATGACCTGAACTGCATTCTGTTCTTTTTTATAAGGCTGAAAACACGTTCACACCCAGTATTAATGTGTGAAATGGTAAGAATAGACAACATTATTCTTGATATCCTATCATTCTTTGCAATTAATTCCATGTAGTAGTCCACGAATACTGGATAATTGAGCCCATTTTACATCACTAACTTCTGTAGCATTATTAGATGAAATGTCAATAACCTAAAGAGTTGTTACTTCTTTTGCACTTTGTCCAATGCTGCATCAATTGTTTCACCTTCCTTTAGAGTAAGGAGAATAGGAAACAATTCCACAAAGAAATGGATAGAAGAAAAGCTTGCATTTTCAATGTCACTGAGTCTAGCAATTTCTGCAAGTTTCAGTACCACATTTTTGAAAGGAAACTTAATAACAATGAAGTCACAAGCTATGATGAAGAAGTTCTTTAAAAAAGAAGAAAATACATTTTTTTCTTTGTCTTTTAGTGTTTCCACAACGTTTGAATTCTGGTTCCCCACAACTAAATCAGTGACTTATTTTAAATTCTAAATCGAGTGATAATCGAGTTCAAGCAGTGAGCTGCTTTTAATTACTCTTGGTTTTACAAAGTTTGATAACAAGCCATCTTCTGAATGCAGAATTACATTCAACCTTATCAAATGATGGTATGCCACTCAGAAGAAATGCACAAAATGCCTTGTTGAGTTCAGTAGACAGAAACTTGAACAGCTTTTCTTCACAATTCATATTAGGAGTTTGATTCTTCAGAAAGGACCTGTTAAAGCCATTTTATTATTGCTGAAACTAGGGACATTAATGCAATCTGAATTCCTCTTGTTTTAATTCACCTTTATGACATTTAGGCCTACCCAGTTAGTGTGTGGATTGGACGATTTTTGCTGTAGGGGGCCTACGTTAGGAATTCTGTACGAATTGAGGCTACCAGACGATGAAGATTTCTGACTCTCTACTTCCCAATATTCGACTAACCTTGACAAACTACACCCAAGAGAAAGCCACCTTGAACATACATGTTTAAGAATATTCTTTGCTTCCTTATTATGAAGCTCTTGGAATTTATCGAACTTTTCTTTCCTCCAAGTAATTAAATATGCCTACGAGTAGTTAATATATTTTGATAGGCAAACCACTGACGGCTATTTCCGCAACTAGGTGTATTAAATGACAAATGCAACTATTAAGAACGAGATTAATTTTGTTTTTCATTTAATACTGCTGGAAAACCATTCATGTGGGCTATCATAACCGCTGCATTATCAGAACATAATGTTACAATGCTCAATTGGTACTTTTAGTTCAAACTGTGAAAGCACTGAATTACCTATCTAGCCTACCATCCAATAGAATCACCTTCTAATGCAGGGATGGAAGGAACAACATTTACAATTTTCTGTTGCTTTTCATTGTAAAATGTTACTACATGGGATAAAGCTTCACATTCGTGTAAGTACTACCATCAGTTGCAATGCCAAATGGTCCATTTTGTAAACACTACACCAGATGTTGTGTCAGAAGCCATTTCACTTAAAATAGGTGCTGTTTTAATTCTTGCGTACCCATATTTATTTGCAACCTCAAAGTTAGTAAACATTTTTATTAGCAATGCACCTGCGTGATCTACAGAAGTTAAGGGGTATATGAAGTGAAAAGGCACTCTGCTCTTATTAAATCAAAAGTCGGGATTTCCAGATTTGACAGAAAAGCTTGATATTTTATGGGTTTATTCCTGGTACTTTACACTTTTAACATGAACCGTTATGTTTGTTCTACCGCCATGTGTTATGTTAATATCACAACGGCAAAACATACAATAAGCAAATATATCTCTTTTTTGAGACTCGTTAATAAATGGAAAATCAATACAATACTGATCCCTGTATATTTGATGATAAGTTTTTTAGTAGGTACTCATTTTAAATGAGAGTAGTCTTTATAGTCAAACAATCCCACAAGAACACACTAACCTAATAAATACTTCACAATTTGTACTATACAAAATACAAATGATAGAAATTTAAACACTTGAACAAACAAAATAAATAATATACATATTATATACGAAAAATTAGAATGCGCAAATACTGCATCATGACTGCAAACCACAGACAAATGAATATAAGCCAGCTGATGAAATTCATCTAGACACACAAATATTGATATACACGTACATAAAGCTATATCATTGGCCATGAAATCCCTATTGATACATTAATATAATATATGTTACAATATAAGTCTTCACGGCGCGCAAAACCAAATCAAAAGTATATAAAAATTTGTAAAAAATAAGATCTGTCCATAAAATTGTAAAAGACAGCTGTGTGTGTACATTTTATGGGAATAACGTAAAAGATGGCAGGTATGTACACGTTTATAGAAATTTACAAAGTGATGATAAATAAACAGCATAAAATGAAATCATGAAGATAAAATGTGAAAGTTAAGTAGAAGCTGCGACATAACTTGTGAAACTCACTCCAGAGGCATTCAGTGTCAAATCAACCAAAGGCCTGAACCTAGACATCTTAGAAATTGATAATTTTTGATACAGTGGTAGTACCAGTAAAGTTTATGTAAAAGTTCACATTTTTTAGGCTTTTAGTTTTTGCATTAATGGCTTTTAAAACAGCAAAAATTGCACAAATTTTACGTTTTGAAATACTTAAATAGTGATAGATCAAAAACTATTTGGCCTAAATACCTGTCATTATCTTCTGTTTTCAATGAGCGTTAATTCAATATTATTTTAAAGTATAATTTAAAAAGATCTTAGGAAAGATTTTTTTTAAATCTCAAAAACACAAATTTTAATATAAAAAAACTATTTGTGTTCCAAATTTCATAATGGGACATCAATGGGCTCCTATGCAAATTAATTTATTTAAATTGCAATATATGTGAAATATTTGTTGATTTCTATGTTCAAACCATAGCTATAAGCCGAGTGGTTGACGTTTGAAAGTTGCTAATACCATATTTTATAATTTTTTACACTACATAAATGCAAATATCTATCAAATTAACCATAGAGTAGGTATAAAAATACAAGGTCCAGATTGGAATTAAGTCTGTGGAAAATTAGCTTACCATAATTAACTTCCAGCTGTCCTCATTGGAGATCCGATGATAGCAATGAACACCTTAGGAAAGTAGCTTGACATAAATATATATACTGTGTTGGCTGGCTTACATTGAATTTGTAGCTTCAGACTAGTTATCAAGAGAAAACACTTCTTACACCTGGATCCAATTTAACAATTTTTGTACATAATTCACTAACCTGTTTTTCAAACATTCAGCACAGATAGGCTCTTTTTAATTTTAGCTATTTGCTACATATTTAATTTTTCACATAAGTCATTAACATTTTTAATTGATTAAAATCATACTTTCAAAAACCTCACTTCAAGAACTTTAAAGATAAGTACTTTTCCAAACAAAGTGATGACAATTTCATTTCTTCCTTGCTCAGAATATAAACTCTCCAGTTGCAGTAACAGGCTCTACATTTTGCAAAAGGGTTTCACCTGGCGCATTCACTATGTCACTCGGACATTAACTGGTCCCTTAGGATGTAGGGAGCTTACTTTATATTAACTTGTAACATTGTTTGCAAGCCACCAAGAATCTTCATAGACTATACTGACCAAACCAAATTCCATTTTTGCTGAGTCAGTTGGTAGGAAATAATCAAGTGCTATCACATGTTCAGTAAACTGAGTAGTACTCTCATTCAATATTTTCTCAGGATTAGGAGTTGACAGAATACGCTCTACACTCACTTTTTTTTTACTTAAGGGTCATGTATTGCTGCCCCAAACTCGTCAATTTTTTCAACTCCAGCAGGGTGGTAAAGCTAATTTTTTGTTGTTGTTTTCTGTTTCTTTAAACAGTATTAAATGTTTTTCTATACCTGTTTTTATTTTCTCCAATTTTTTTATAGTGTAAGTTTCTATATGATTTTTAAAGGTGACTCGTCAATAAATCCTAGAAGTTTGTTTATGTAATCTATCAATGTTTCTGAATCAACAAATGTATTTGTAATCTTCATCACCTTTGCTAATGCTATGGTGTGGGCAACGACATATCCTCATCAGTCTGGTTGAATTGGAACTGGTTCTTATTCTCAATAGAAAGTTTTTGTCTACATCTCGCCGATAATTTTATGCTCATTTCTATGCCTAAATTTAAAGAGCACATCCATTATGTTACATTTCTAGAATTTTACCTGGTTTGGGATGTTTCTCTTCATTAAAAGGGTTAAAACATTTAGCCAAAAACACACTCCAACTTCTCTGGTTTTGGTCCCCTGCCATTTTTTAATAGGGTCTGGCTTATTCTTAAAATTATTAATATTAGCACCGCGTCTTACTAACCATTCAGGTTATACGCATATTCTTAAAATAATTCTTTATGTAACCACAAATAGACCTACTTGTAATATGGTATGTTTGCTGATTGACAACAATTTTTCAGAATGTAAAAGTTACAAAAAACCAATATAATCAACAAAGCTTTCAGATAAAACAGGTCTTAATATCGAAAAAATAATATATGTGCCAAGTATTTATATATAAACAACAAATTTTATCAACACCACATTAGTTTAAAAACAATTTGCTTCAATTGATTTACTTTAAAAGCAACATTTTGAGACTATAAAACAGCCACTAAAATGAGCACTGCACAAAAGACAACTGGCAAGATTGCAGTAAATAATCAAGTGGTAACAAGAAAGCAGAGAATTGTGTAAAACCGATTGAAACACCTCACCATATCTCATCTCTCATAATTATTTTGTATTATGAGGCAAAATATAAGTAATCATTTTTTTATTCTTGAAATAGTTGGTTGAATTTAAATAATACCACACATTTATTTACAAGGTATTTATGTATCCTACGATTTTTTGACAACCTATATATTAGGCCTACTTTATAATCAAAATTAATAAATGTTAGGCATTTTTATATTATTTGTAGTATAAAAATCATAAAATAGATAAGTAGCAACTTTCAAACCCCACCACTCTGCTTATAGTTAACATGCAGGTCAACAAATTTAGCAAATTTCATTTACATAACAGTACAATTAATTTAATTTCTAAAGGAACAAAGTGGCGCCACATTGTGAAATTTGGTATTTCCATAGGAACAAAGTGGCGTCCCATAGTGAAATTTGGTACACAAATAGTTAATGTCTTTAAAATATAGATTTTAAAATATATATAATTTTAATTTTTTTTTAAATTACTTAATTCAAATACCATAGTTATGTTGGATATCCAATAATAAGTAGTAAGTTTGATGTTTTCTAATGTTCGATATTGGGCGGGAAGAAAATTCAAAACAACTTTTAAAAATATGTAGCTTACTAGTGATACTATGGCCATGTTTAGACCAGTAAGAGTCGAGTAGTTGAATTAAAATGGAACTAGTAGACCTAAGGGCAATCAACAAAAATATTTACAGTGCTTTGATTAATGTCTTAATGTAATGTAACCCCACTTTTCCCCCTTAATAATTGACTTTTCCAGGGCCAAGTTTATATTTGCTCCTGACCTTCATTAAAAAAAAAGTCTTGAGATCTCATAATTAGTTTGACAAAACATAGCTAAATTTACCAACTAAAAGTTGCAAAGTTAAGATGTAGTTGAAGGGAGCGCAAGTATTTTTACAGTTTTTATAGAAATGAATTTTTTTGGCTAAAATAAATGAAATATTTCTCCAGTAGCAACATAGAGATTAATTTTTTGCACATGCTAATATCTGTCAAGGGTGTCCTGGAAATGTATCAAAATTTTTTCCTTTATTTAAAGTGTTGACAAAATTCCAGGACACCCTTGACAGATAATCAAGATCTGTTGATATTAGCATGTGCAGAAAACTAAATTCTATGCTGCTACTGGAGAAATATTTGATTTAGTTTGGCCGAAAAAATGTAATTCTATAAAAATTGTAAAATTAATCAGGCTCACTTCGGCTGCACCTCAAATGTTAATTTACTATTTCACCACAATTTTGTGCATTCAAAAAAATTAGCATTGCGAAGATAAGGTTTTGTTAAATTATTCTAGTATGTGATATGTAAAGTGTTTGGTAATGGTGTCACAAGAGTTGACTGTACATCACGTGTAGATTATTATCTCTGTAAAGTATAGTATGATTTAAGTAAAGCAACACAAATTTAGACATTTTTCTGCAGATTACATTAAGAATTATTTTTCAAGTTTTTATATGATCTATTAAAATTGAGAGCTGGATAAATAAATGAATGAAAATCATTTTGAAGAAGGTTTACATGCTAACAGTCCCACAATTTCCTTTTTGGACACCCATGCAGGTACATGTGTGCGAGATGGGTCATTCCATAGAACATCACCTAGGTGTGGTTGCAAGACCATTTTAAATGTGTGTGTATATATATATAATTTTTACCCTACCAATTTGTGAGTAGATAAAAACAATTTTATTTTTATCTGCCATCATTTTGGATTCCTTCTATAAAATATTTCACAAGCCATGGCTCAAATGACCTTGAAACCTGTAAAAAATTTGTGAGCATAAACATCTCTTTTGATGACCTTTGAAGGTGGATGGAGGTTGGAACCACAATATAAATATGCTGCTGCGAGGAGCCTACAGTAGCCCCATAATTTCTTTGGTGCTGACTGACAGCGCACAGCTTTGAAAAGTTACCAGACAATATTATGTATCCCTACGCCGAACCATATAATCTGCAAAAACATCTGTTTAGCAGCGGTCACTTCTGACAGTCAAAATTTAGGTATATACCTAAATATTGACTGTCAGCTGTGAGCTGTCAGTCAGCACCAAAGAAGTTGTGCGGCTACTGTAGATCCAAATTGGTGGGATATAAAAAAAATGTTCTAAGCTACTCACAGATGGGGGTGGGCATTTAAAATAACCAAACAACAATTCATTAAATAATTAGCTCATTTGACATGGAATGACCCTTTTTTCTTTTAGTAGTGTGTGAATGACCCCAAAAGGTACAAAAGCCTTTTATTTAAGTAATAGAGCGAAAGTTTTGTTTCTTTATGACAAATTTCATGCCAAACTTGACACGAGTGTTTATAAAAAATTCAAATTTCGAAAGGGCAGAGTTTAGGGAAGGGTTGCAATAAAAAAATATTGATCCTGGATACTTGCCTCATTTCAGGCATAAGGAAACAAAATATCCAAATGAGATACTTAACAAAATATGTAGTATAGAACGTGTCAAGACTAATAGTTTTGGTTTTAGAGCTCTGTGATAAACCATAACTGAAATATGTAGTTTTCCACAAACCTCTAGAAACATAAAAAATTGTGTGCCGTAAGAAACCAGAATAGCTACCATTTTCAAACGAGTTAATACAAGATTAAAATAATATTGATTTAAACTACCAACATATAGGAGCCATCACCTAAAAAATTTGATTTAAAAAAAATATGGTCTAATCAATTAATTTTTATCTGGACCACTTGAGATGGATTGACCTGTCTCCACTCTATCACCGCCTGTGTGTCTCCACTCTATCACCGCTTGTGTGTCTCCACTCTATCACCGCCTGTGTGTCTCCACTCTATCACCGCTTGTCTCTCTCCACTTTATCCCCTGACCTTTATGTCCTTTCCAGAGTTCATACTCCAAATTCAGGTCAATTTTAGGGACAAAGTACTTTCAGGTCAAAAAAGAGAACAAATTTGGGACCTTATAAAAACTACTAAAACAACAAAAATGTCACTCCAAAGCTTTTTTTATGTAAAAAAAACCTAAACTCTTAACACTAATCCTGTTGTTAAAAATACTCCTTTCAGTGCATATTAACCCAAGTCAACTTCAATTTTTAGCTTGTCTCTTAATCTCATAAAATACTTTTTTAAATTTCACATATTGACACAAAACCACTTTTAATAGTTCATTAGTGTACGATATGCTGGTAATACAATCACCTTGGCCTAACTCTATTCCAGCTTCTTCCCTGCTTGAACCATTTTATGTGACTGTGTCAACAACACTATCTGTATCACTTTACTCACTTAATTAAATTTCTGAATCCCATAATTACTAATAAATCTAATAAATATTAAAGTTTTTTTTGTGAGCATGCAACGAGCTAAGCGAATTTAGCCCATACATACAAAACCGTTAATTAAAATAAAGTGCAGTTGATAAACACATGTAGTGTAATTTTGGTGTACACGTACACCAGTACACTTGAAAACTGCCTGGCTGGATGACCAAAATGCCGCTGCCACACCCATTCGACTTACTCAACAAAACAAGCTTGTCCAACAAGTGACCTGGGTGCGCTGCCTTGGACTCTGGTCAACTGGTGTTTATTGTGCTAAAAGGTTCTACCACATAGGGGAAATCCCCCCCCCCCTTTCTCGCCATTCCACAGACGTCAGATTTATTTCATATATAATATGGCACCTCTCATACTATTTTTGTATTACGTTTCAACAACTCGCGTCAGAGTGCCCAGCACAACTCAACCTACTAGCAGCAATCAAGATGGTTGCTCGCCGCAAATAAATATGTGACATATATTTAAGTTATAATATTGAGTCTGTTACAGACTCTGTATGGTTATTTTTGTTTCACTACGTCCATATAACAAGGCACAAATGTTTGGGGGGGTTTGATTTTGATTCACTGATCTGTGTCATCATGTCTCTAATGGTTTAATATTTAATTTAGCAAAAGGGAAATTAGATTAATCCATGGTGTTACTACATGACCTAATTAGGTATTTGGTTGTTATCAGTCTTTAGTTTAGGTATTGTTCTTCCTGTGGGTGGTGCTCAACTCGTGGGTGTGTTATCCCGGAGAGGCGGCCTGCGTTGAGTTATGTTTGTACATGTCCGGCACACTTCAGGCACAGCTTGACACTTTAATATTTGGAACATATCCATTGTTGTATTCTGTCACCTGACTGATGATGTTTGTTAACAATACTATTGCATGATCAGGCAGTACTAGTTAGAAATATGCCTGCCATAGTTTCTTGATTGCCTAGATTCCTAATATCGCTCCATCTACCATTAGTTGACTAATAGTACCAACATTTGGAAAATTTCTCTTGTTTCAAGTTACTCTTTCTTGGAGTTAACTAACACTTGCCAATACAGTTAGCTGCTATCGTTGTAACTCCTTAAATATGGGTTTTCTAGTTTTAAGTGTTGTTCAACATCTTTCTTAGACCTTGCTTGTAATATTAGAGGCTTACAACCGTAAGGTTTGGAGTCGTGTTGAGTATTGTTGCTTAACCATAGCTTAATTTAATCCTTTTGGTTAGAGTTTCTGTAATTATTATCTGTTTTGTAGACTTACATTACAGTTAAGTGTGCATGACCCTCTTTAAGGAGTCACACACAATATCTTCAACACAAGTATTGTTGTCTTGGTTAAGTATTGATTTAAGGTGCCTTTCATCTAACACAGTAATTTGGTAACTATGTTTTCTAGTTACATTATTTACCCCAAATGTTTAGTCTGGCTTGGAAAGTATGAAATACCCCTGTCTACGAATATGTAATGGTTCTCTTTTGCTTTATTACCAATGACCTTATCTGTTTACTTTAATTCTCTCTTTTGATAAGATATTTGCATTAATCTACCCCACCTAAACGTACCTGTAACTGTCACCATCCCTCTTCAGTGTAGTTAAAGTTAAGGGGTAGAAGCAAAACACTTTTCCTGCAATTATAGTCAATGTTTTTTGTTTGTTGAATCCAAAGATAACTAAAATATATACAAATCAACTAATAAACAAATTCACTATAAAATGACAATGTTATGCCCTACTTTATGTAAGATCATGGTATAAAATAAAATTGTACAAAAAAAATATATTTTAGAGCTTGCGGCAAAAAATAAACCTCTTAGTCTTTGAAGTGAACCAAACAGTTCCGTGAAGTCGACCGTTTGACCACGTTCTTATTATATACAACAGTTCTGTATATCTACTCCATCACCCCCAGTTCCCTCCAATGAGATTCGAGCCTCGATCTCCTCGTCCTCTGCAGTCCAGTGTAACACAAAACTAGCATGTTAGCAATCTACACCATCACGGCAGAACTTAAAAGCGGCCTTTTTTTTCAATATACTTGCTTGCCTCTACAAAAGCATATATAGATACTTTCATATTCAAATACTTATCAAGTTAAACTGCTGAAAACTACGTAATAGAATTTAATCATCGATAGCAGCAAAAAGTTTGAATTTTTTCAAAGGACTTTATTCTGAAAACTGAATTGTATAAAGTGTCTTTCATAAATTGACTAGCGTGAGGTCAAGTCATTGGAGTTTAGAAGATTTAAGTTATTTGCACTTGATGGAGAAATAGGCTATCGAGTGTTATCAAGAGGAAGAAAGACAATCAATTCTTGAGTTAACATTTTCTTCTATGTACAATAAATTTGTTTGCACTTAGGGTTTCCAAATTAACAATTCATAGTCAAATATTTTAAAAAGTATTTTCCAGGATTGGAGGAGAGAGAGACCTATTAGGCCTATTTCCCCAACTCCCTTGGTCAAAACTACCTTTTTTTATATGAAATTAGCTACACAATATTTCAAAATAACATCAAGGTTAGGCTTGTATAATTAATAAAGGCCTAGCCAACCTCAAGATGTTTACAAGAGTTAAGTTTATTTAAGATGCTAATACATTAAATAAGTTTACTATGTTATCAAATTATTTATGGAATTTGGGTAGGTATTGTATCTACAGTTGAACTTGGTTATAGCGTCATCGAAGGAGCCAAACAAATTTTGACGTTATGTCAGAGTGATGTTATAATAGTTATTATAATAATATAATAATTATTATTATTGCGTCTTACTACCTGTTCGGGTTATATGCACTTACGCTTATGTGCAATGGTAGGGTGATTGTGAGATGAAATGGAGGACCTACAGTTTAACGTGGGATCCGAACCACGGTGGAGGTCTGGCATTCTACACATTCACAAGTTGTGATTAATACACTTCTTGTCAGAGGTGAAGGAAGGGTTTAGTGACGTTATAAAAGAACACTTTTAATAGCTTGCGAGAAATTACATATCATAAATTTCAAATTGTGTTTAATTTATAAATGAAGAATATTAAAAAACACATCATGAACTGTATTTACATAGCTTACATTTAGGCCTGTTCCCCGTAGTATTCAATAATTTCCTAATTGTTTTTATATTATTTCTCCATCTTCTTCATATGCCATTAAATTTTTTCCATTATTTTTTAAAATTGTACCTACAGTAGAATTCCCTAATTCTAACTCATGTCATACATGAGCCTTTTTCCTTTCACTTCACATGCTATAACATGGTGTCTACTAAACTTGACCAATGAAATCCCCGACCTTTTCCCTGATCATTTCCTAAAATTCCCGACTAAAAAGTATGTCACATCCTTCTAACTCCCCCCCCCC
>CABFVX010005381.1:35337-51649 GCA_902151425.1 Timema shepardi
TTAATAATAATAATAATAATATGTTTTAAAATTGAATTAAAATTGTTTACTAGGAATTAAAAATATATTACACAGCTACAAACAAAAAAATGACATAATTTACTGATTATTGTATTTCATATTTTGAGTAAAATATCATTTTCCCGGATTTTTGTTGTGATTTACCAAATTCCCGGCTTATTCCCGTTTTTTCCCGATCACTTCAAATTCCCGACTTCCCTGATTTTCCTGGATGGTAGACACCCTGTATAATGACATGTACAGTAGCCCCATGGCTTCTTTGGTGCTGACTGACAGCTCATAGCTGACTTCTGATAGTCAACATTTAGGTATATACCAGAATTTTGACCGTCAGAAGTAACTCTGCTAAATACATGTTTTTGCAGATCATATGGTTCGGCATAGGGTTACATAATTTTGTCTGGTAGCTTTTCAAAGACGTCAGGTGTCAGCTGTGAGTTGTCAGTCAGCACCAAAGAAGTCATGGGGCTACTACTTTCTCTAGAATAAACATAACTTATCTTGTTGTACTACAACTTGCCATGATTATAAAAAATGTAGGCCTACATATAATGACTACCAAAATGACTGCACGATGACTATACCAAAATTAACATTGAACTTATAAAACATGAAAAAAACCACCTTGGCTTTGAGCTTAAAGTAGCCCCATGACTTCTTTGGTGCTGACTGACAGCTCACAGCTGAATTTTGACAGTCAACATTTAGGTACATACCTAAATTTTGACTGTCAGAAGTGACAGCTGATAAACACATGTTGTTGCAGATCATTTTGTTCGGCGTAGGGATACATAATTTGGTCTGGTAACTTTTCAAAGCTGTCAGTCAGCACCAAAGAAGCCATGGGGCTACTGTAGATGCGCTTAAGGTACAGTTCTGGCCAGCTCAGTGACAATGAAGGAGGCTTAGTGCTCTCTTCATTTTGATCTTGAAGCGTCCACGATCACAGTAACCCTCCATGACTGTTTTGTCATTCTATCTTGTTAGACAAGCACACTGTACTCCTAACTTGCAATAAAATAGACCTCTGTAGGAATTGGCTTTTTTTCTTACATATAACTTACTTATATTTAAATACAATTTAAAGTAAAATATCTAAGAAGCTTTGATGCTACAATTGAATGGTAGTGACACTAAAATAAGTTTTTTTTAATAACGTTAAGGGATGCCAGTTTGAACGAACTGCTGAAAAAATGACGCTACATCCAAGTTGATGGAATAGCTGAGGCCGACTGTATTCCAAATAATATTAATGGCAATAGATGGGATATAACAACTCTTGTAAGAAAAATAACCCAACAAGATCTATTGGCGTGAAAATTGATATGCATTCAGGACAGACAAAAGCTAATGTTATTTAGAGAGCTCAAATAACTTGTATCGAATCAAAACAAATTGGGCTTAACTATATTAAAGCTTCAAGAGTTTTCAAAAGCTATAGGACCCATTTTTTCTTAAATAAAACATTACATTTTTGAAAATTAAGGCACTTACCCCCGACAACTCAACTTCATCTAACCCAATGATGTCATCATAAATGTACTCATTTTCTTCAAAGTCTGGTTCTTGTGCAGATTCAATGTAATATTCTATATCATCCTTTATTCTTCTTATCTAAAACAAATAAAAATAATAAAATGTTACAAAGTAGGACATAAAATAACAAGGCTTCTAGAACTGCCCTACCCTATTATTGAATAGTCCTTGGTTAGGTGAAGTAGAATTCCACAAAGCTAGAATAAAGTTGATCAATAAGATTGATAGTCATAACGTGTTTATTATTGCAAACATTTTTAAAAAGCTTTCAATATGTTTCTTTGAACTTTTTCTAGGCAAAACTTATTAGCATTAGGCCTAGTTTGAGGGTCTAATAACTTACCTCACTGGTCTAATTATTGTCTATAACCTATATATAATATAGCACGGAAACTTTCAAACAAAGTACTCTAAACCATTCGTAAGACGTATTAGTGTACCTCAAGGAAAAATCTAAAATGTTTAAATCGGAAATACACTTTTTGACTGATATTATAATCCTGAATCACATCGCCACAAAAAAATGATAAGTGACACTGCAAATATTATACAGTAGAGCCAACATTTATAGATAAATGGTGTAATTGATCGTTCATTATACTCACAAATGCATTAAGTATTATAATATACTATAAAAAACATCTCGTTGATTTACGCGATGTTGAGAAGAACAGAATTTTTGGCACATTACACTCATACCAATACACACATCACACATTTCCCTTAAATACACCAATTTTAAAGTGCTACAATGAAACAAACTTGTTAGCTAAACACGTTTATGATATGTTAATGTAAAAAAGTAGACAACAAAATCTGGATAAATTATGACTTCAAAATAACAAAACAGAAAACAAATTTATGTCAAAAATAAATTAATAATTCCACAAGATCAGAGATTTTAATGGTATTAATATAGTACAGTGTGGCAAGAAAAAAAAAGCCCCAAAGAGAAAAAAAATAACTTATTATTACTAATATTACCGACCAAATTCTTTCATTTTTCGTGTAAATAAAGATAGGACCACCATTTTTTTTTATTTAGGCGAGTTACACATTAATGCTTAGAGGAATTATTTTCTCTAAACCTAATTTAATTAGATGACAAACACACCATTATAGCTTACTTATTAATTTTTCACTTAATAAAAGAGAAGCATCACTATGTTATGGTTTTAGATTTAATAGACAATTGGAGCGCCGAAAGTGATAGTGTGAAAACGTGTCAATGTATGTTGGTAGTGGGTGATAGGGTGACCAACTGTACTCTAAAAGAGACGGTAAAATAGCGTACTCTTACTTTTCACTCATCAAGTCAAATGTACTCTTTTTGAAACTTTTGATAGTTATTGTATGGAAAACAAAAATTCTTTGGCTCAACTCCAGAAAAGGGGAAAATATTATTTTGATTGCTTAATACCTGTAAGCATATTATCTATATTGATAACACTATTATTTAGTGAATGTTTGAGTTGAGTTAAAAATAAACACAATTTTAATAAAACAAAACGTTTGAATATACAATTAAAACATTTATCTACCCTAGTTAGCTAAATATACCAATTTCACTGAATCTATATTTAATTTCCTGACATTATACTGGAAATCTGAAATCACATGAATTTTCTACGCCAAGTATGGGTCGTTGAGTGAAATCAACCAAAAAAATGTAAAGATTTACTTCCGCCTCAGCGTTTTTTTTATGAAACATTGTGAAGTTGAACATATTAATAAACTTAATTATACGCAATCTTAAGAGTTTAGGGTCAAATACTTTCTGGGATATTGAGTTTAGGAAGAAAAAAAAGCTCTGGCTTGTCACAAATACCCTAAATTGATCTGAATCAGGTTCTATTGCACCAAGAGTTGAGTTTGATTTAATTTTAAAGCTAATTAAACATTCTTTCATTAGACATTTACTTTTGGTAAATATTTTAAATAAAATATTGTCAAGGAAAGTATATTTTGACCTTAAATTTCTCAAAATGTGCATTTAGATTTTTTTTTAAAATTAACAATCTAGGCCTACATGCTTTATTACCATGTCTGCCAAGTTTTAAGGTGGGACTCTACACACAGTTTAGGAGAAATAATTTATTATATATATATATATATAGATGAAATCGTCTTGTTGGGCAATGTGGGTCAACTAATAATAGTTAGGCCTAAAACATTTATTGCTTGTATCCAAAGGGTATATGAGTTTCTTGGATACACAAAAGATATAGACGGTCCAGCTGGTTGAAGAACTCACCTTAACTTCAAATTTTTTTATCATTAGTTTCCAAAACATTCTAATCATCAATGATCATCATTGACATACACAAAAAATCTGTGAATCTCTTTTAAATGAATTGCTCCTTCACTAACACTTTTTTTCCCCCTTCTCTTGACACTTGAAAATGAATACAATTTAGAAGCAACCTTTAATTTTGTTAGTGGAATTGCTTTGTGGAGCTTCCGAATCCCTGGAATAGGCATTGCTAATGAAAAACACTCTTTAAGAGTTATACCCACCTCGGTGGCGTAGTTGGCTAACGTGCTAGTCGTGTTGAGCTCGACTGCTGAGGACAGAGGAGATCGAGGTTCAAATCTTGGGGGGGTGTTCCTAAATTGTTTTCCACTCTTCCTACATGCAAATATGGGTTCACTTCCTCTAATTCAACCTTCCCAATTCCTAATCAATTAGCATAATTAGTACTTAAAGCATATAACCTGAATAGGTAGTAAGACACGGTGCTAAATATAATAATAATAATAAATTATTTATTCTTCATTGTAATCCACGTTATTAGTGTATTTGAACATAACCTGTTTAATGTTCTTTATTGCCCAATCAAATAGCTGATGAGTCATCTGATTAGCACATAGCCTCCAACACAAAATTTGTGTGTCTAAGAACATTAAACAAGTTATGTTCAAATACACTAATAACGTGGATTACAATAAAGAATAAATAATTATTATTATTATTTTTTAGCACCGCGTCTTACTACCTATTCTGGTTATACGCTTTAAGTACTAATTACGCTAATTGATTAGGAATTGGGAAGGTTGAATTAGAGGAAGTGAACCCACATTTGCATGTAGGAAGAGTGGAAAACCATTTAGGAACACCCCCCCCAGTACACCCGACCAAGATTTGAACCTCGATCTCCTTGTCCTCAGCAGTCGAGCTCAACACGACTAGCACGTTAGCCAACTACGCCACCGAGGTGGGTATAACTCTTAAAGAGTGTTTTTCATTAGCAATGCCTATTCCAGGGATTCGGAAGCTCCACAAAGCAATTCCACTAACAAAATTAAAGGTTGCTTCTAAATTGTATTCATTTTCAAGTGTCAAGAAAAGGGGGAAAAAAAGTGTTAGTGAAGGAGCAATTCATTTAAAAGAGATTCACAGATTTTTTGTGTATGTCAATGATGATCATTGATGATTAGAATGTTTTGGAAACTAATGATAAAAAAATTTGAAGTTAAGGTGAGTTCTTCAACCAGCTGGACCGTCTATATCTTTTGTGTATCCAAGAAACTCATATACCCTTTGGATACAAGCAATAAATGTTATAGGCCTAACTATTATTAGTTGACCCACATTGCCCAACAAGACGATTTCACCTACATGCGGGAATCTATATTCTATTAAGTAGGCTATAGGCTACACAATAAATTATTACCCTGAACCGTTTGTAGTCCTACCTTAAAACTTGGCACACATGTTAATAATGCTTGTAGATTGTTATGTATTTTTTTCAAAATGCCCTTTCTAAGAAATTTAAGGTCAAAATATACTTTCCTTTATCTTAAATTTCTTTATTCAAAATATTTACTAAAAGTAAATATCAAATGAAAGAACGTTTAATTGGCTTTAAAATGAAACCAAACTCAATTTTCTTTGTGCAATAGAACCTGATTCCGACCAATTTAGGGTATTGCGACAAGCTAAAATGTATTTTTTTTTACTCTGGAATATTAACATTTTAGTAGTTAAGTTTCTCGTCAGAAAGTTTAATAACAACCCATTATGGTCAGGTATATTCATTGGTTGAGTTGACATGGAATGGCCCGTATTGATAATAAGTTATGTATAGGGTGGATACAGTCATTCACTTATCAAATTCCTTGTCTTTTCTAAGCTTTCATGACCAAAATTTAATTCTTTTCCTGACCATGTTTCAGCTGTTTCTAAACTACTAAGTAGGCCTATATATGGTCTGTCAATGACCAACATGGTTGAACTAATGTGACCTGTACTGATGAGAATGTTGACAAAGGTGTCTGGTTTGCTGGTGATGGGGAGGTTGAGGTTCACCCCAACCGAGTCTAACAAAAAGTTTTATCCTTAATCCTTTAATCCCACTCTCCCTCCACAAAAAAAGAAAAAAAAGAAAAGATTTTCATTCTGCCTCCATAAAATGCATGTTCAGTTATCTAGAATTAGCCTTCTTCAACCTATGAAATGTTTAAAAGCCGAGTAGCAGACTTGATTATCAATACTACCTATAAACACTGTCCAATTGAAAACAAGGATGTAGGCCAACTATTTTGATACACAATATAGATAGTTGTGGGTTTTACAAACACACACCATTTCAAATGTTATTCTTAGTTCTATACATTGAAATGTTGATAACATGTGTTACATTATTGTGAATAAACTATCTATCATTAAAAATCAATATCAATTTTTATGATTATATAATTAAATAGTAATCAATATGATATTCAAAATAGAAAAATTCAATATTCGATAATCTTAGCTACAAATAAGACTAAATAAAGTCCGTTCACCATAGGAATTGTTTTCTGAAAGGCCTTTTTCCCTACCAGAAATCTATTATATAGTAGGATATTGGTAGGAAAAAAGACCTACCGTGAATGGAGTATAGATTAAATCATTTTAGTATTTTTGTTGCTTTTAAATTTTTGTTCATGGGAGGATCTAAGTATTACGTAAGCACAATTTTGGCCATATTTAACTCCCCTTCACCCCCAACTTGCTTAAGTAGGATTTTTTCCCCCGTTTGTTCACAGGAATAAGTTAACCATTCTTTCTTTAATTTGTTCAAAAGAATAACTATTCTTACTTTCATTTGTTAACAGGAATAACCATTCTTTTTTTATTTGTTCACAAGAATAACCATACTTTTTTTCATGCAATTTTGCGGATAGCCTGAAAATACGCTGATAAAAAAATTAAAAATTAATGCAGTTTATAAATTGCTGGTAATTATTAACATAGAGGTGTACATTAATATTGGGAAATAATTGACAACAAACACTGGTATACAATGAATTCAAATTTATTGAACAGGTATAACTAAAATATATTATCAAATTATAAAAAAAAATGTTATTAGTGAAAACATTAATATTATATTTATTAAAAAAACCCAACCTGAACTCCATATAATCTACTGACCAAGGTCCTTGAAGTCATGTCTCAACACTTTCAATCATTATGTTTCTATTGGGGTGGCTTGGTAACTCAAGCTTTGGCTTACTTCTATAGACTTCTCTCCATATAACCCGAACGGGTAGTAAGACACGGTGCTAATAATAATAATGACTTCTCCACTTCTTCCTCATTTAGCCACGCAACACCTTCATTCCCATGCTGATCTTGAATGATGCACATCGAGCAGCTACGCGAACTGGAGGTACTCGTGGTTCATTTCTTTTTTCATCATTGTCTCGATGAATGTATTTGTGGTGATGAGTTACAGACTTTTTAGATGCATGGTAAAAACCAAACTCCCGGCAGATCCTGTTTAAGAGAGGCATGGCTTTACAGGACAGAAGTAGTTGTATGGAACTTGTAAAAATTTTTTAGATGTCACATCAATATTGAGATCTAGGCAGGGACTCAGATTAAGGAACTCACCCTCCTCTCCTACAACCAAGTCATGAGATGTTTGCTTGATTTTTACTGGTGGGGGCAAGAAATGGTCTAAGAGTACTCTGAATAGACCCCTTCTTATAGAAGAACAGCAAGTCAAATCATGGCATTCAATAACTTGTAGCAAATACTGGCTTTCCTGGACATGGTCTGAGTACCACCTAGCCTTTGGATCAACTGGGAATTCAGTTTCACCAGGTGCAACGTAGGTAGCGTGGAATAGGTGTCCATCCATAGTCATAGAATTCCATACCTCTGCCAGAACTGTCCCTGCAAATTCGAAGTTACACTTCTCCATATCATCGTTTATGTTGTGACTGCGGTCTTCTCCAAAGTGGTCATGAGGAAGAATAAGTCCAGCCAGCTTCCAACTTAGCACAATTTTAAGATAAACTCTGTTAAATGCACTCTATCCTAGAGCATTTAAAGCAATGAATAGGCCATCCAAATTGTATTGTATGAGGATTTCAAGATGTCATAGGGTCAAATGAGACACTGACGTACACAGATGGTATGAACTTAAGACACTCTGCAATCACCCAGTCGTGGTTAAATAAAGAAACACAATATTCCACATGCATAAGCATTGGCACTTGCTTGTTTGCCACTGTGAGGCCAATGGGAATACAAGCCCTGTCATCTTGAGACAGAAAGAGTAGCTGTACTGGCCCAAGGATTGTGGCTGGAGTCTCTAGATAATGAATTGATACCGTCGCAAAGTAATTGTATGTAATATGACCATGGTGCTGATTTGCCTGTGATGGGTTGAAATAGGACAGGGACTGTTGAGATGTGTCTTTGACCCTTTACAGTTGTAGAATTTCTTGGAAGTAAACGAAGGTACATTCCACTATGACTGATGTTAAATTCAATATTCTTTGATATGTCAGTTCATGGAGACTTTTTACACTTCTAATTGATCCAGTCCTTTGTCTAGCATCTGCTGCACTTTCGAAGATGGCTATATCAACAATGATTTTCAATAACAATAGTTGATCCTTTACTACACTTGGGTACCACTGAATCTCGCAAGAATAATTCCTTTTTTTATGTCTGGATTTTTGCTACATATTTCCTCAAGCTTTGTTCTTTTGTTGTCCCTTTGTTTCTTTTGGTAGTATGCATTTTTTTTCTTTTAAATGATTGGTGTTCATTTTTTAATTCTTCACAAAGTTTTAACACAGGTTTTTAACCTCTGCTTGACATCGACTCCTTAATAGCATTCAATGCATTCTGATTTTTTTCAAGCGTCAACATTTTTTTACAGTAACTCTTGTGAAGGTTTCATGCGCAAAGATTTTGTTGTATTTCCAAATTAAGCTTTTCCTCCTCATTTTCAGTTTTAACTTGGTGTTGAATTTTCTTTTCGGTACTTCCTGTCAGGATTGGTACAGGTTTGTTTGTTAAAATCAGAAGAGTCGCCTGCCTTTTTGGATGAGGAAGCCAACTGAAACATAACATTTTCACTTTCAAATTAAAAAGAATTAATAGACAAATCTTAAGAGCACCATTCTCAAGACTTGCCAATTAAAACGTTTAATTTTAAATAAGAATATCTTTGATAATTATTTCTTCCTAAGAAATAAATGATCAAATGTTCTCTTTTATGTGAAATGTGATCCGTTGACTCAATTTTTATGCAGAACTAGTATATATGAAAAAAAAAGATTTTTTTATCAGATTATTTCGACAAATTATAGACCAATCATTTTATATCCATGGCATATTTGACTAACACGCTAGTCATGTTGAGTTAGACTGCCGAGGATGGGGGAAAGAGAGGTTCAAATCTCAGTTGGGTGAACTGGGCATAGTTTTTCCTAAATGGTTTTACACTCTTCCTTCATGCAACTGCGGGTTCACTTCCTCTAAAGTCAACCTTACCAATTCCTAATCCATTAGCGTAATTAGTACTTAAGAGTATAGCCATAACGGGTTTAAGACACGGTACTAAATAAATAAATGAATAAATATATCTATGAGGTTTGTGAAATCGGGCTCACAAAAACTTAACCTTGGAAATAATCGAATTGAGAAGTGATTCACGTAAACTATTGATTACAGTTTATTCCCTTCACTAAAAAATGCAATTCACAAAGAAATGAAGATAAGAAAACCATTGAAAAAAAATGTAACTAATTTATAGTAAAACAGTAAATAATAGAATAGAATTAAGCTAAATATGTTATCTTTTTGTTGTTCATGTTAATAGGGTCGCTGCGTGCCACGAGAAAGTATAAATTACTCTTGGTCACAAGGCTATGGGCTGTGTCATTTCTTCAATACCACCAAAATAATTCTCAAATATCTTAAAATGTTCTGCTGTGATCCTATCAAAAAAGTAGTGTGTTTATTAATAATAATAATAATATCTAGCACCGCGTCTTACTACCTGTTCCGGTTATACGCTTGAAACTTGAAATTAATAAAAAATATTTACAATACAAATCTAAATGTTTAAATCTATTTATAGGAATTTTAATTCATGTCTACCTCTCCTTAACCCTCGAAAAAATCCTGTCTACGCCCCTGAATGACATGTAACAAAAACAATATTTTCAGCTAATTTAGTTGAGATAAAATAATAATCAAGACTTACCGTTGGTGAAATAAATAGTCAGCAGATTAGGTTTTTTTTTTGCTGTCGGCAATTCATCTTCAATTCTCTTCAAAACAATCCTCTCAAGCTCGTTGTCCGATTTAGCTTCATTTTTATAGCCTCGCCAAACTTCATTCACTTTTCTTTTTGTACTGTATGTACTAGTACATCTGGGTGAGGTTTTTGAAAGTTTCTGGAGCTGTTTCAATATTTCCTTTCTGTGCACCTCAAGATAATTGAAGGGAAAGAAACAAAGTCGAAAGAATCGGAGCAACTCATCCGAGGTTGTCCAATTCCTGTAATTGTTAGGTAACCAAAGCGAAAGCGGTCCTTCAAACAACTCCGACGTTGTTAACATGTTGTCATCCAATAACTTATAATATTCCTTTTTCCCCTGGATTTGTTTCAGAAAATCTACTAGTTTGGAATGACTACCAAACCTAGCATTTCATTTTCATACTAAGTTCAATATTACATAAGCCCAGTTGTCCTCAGGAGGTTCTATAATGGATATAAGTTTTGGATTACTCGCAATTTATACAGGGGGCTTAACCAGACTAGTATGCTCCATTGTGTTTTCTCTTACTTTTAAGAAACTTTATTGCATTAAAATTTTTAGTTCTCTGAGAACATTGTCAAGTTTTGAAAACATGCTCCTTTCTTCAGGTGAGTATATTACTAGTCTGAGTCTAGATAATAAGTGAATGTAGGTGCTCCGTATTTTTTTTTTTATGAAGGGATGTGTTTGTCGTATAGAGATAACAAGGTTTTCAGGGTTTAAAGTTTCTCGGATAACCACAGATACTCTTGGGGTACCTGGCGGTCTAGGGGTAAGGTGTCAGACTTCTATGCTGACGGCCAGTGTTCAATCCTCGGTCCCGGTAAAGATTTATCTGATTACCAAACCCTTCCTTCACCTCTGACAAGACATCTTGTGTATGTGAGGAATGCCAGGCCTCCACCGTAGTTCGGATTCCACGTTAAACTGTAGGTCCTTCATTTCATCTCACAATCACCCTACCACCCATTACACATTAGCGTAAGTGTGTATGGCCTGAACGGGTAGTAAGACGCGATGCTAATAATAATAACAGATACTCTTCTGAAAAGGCACAAATCCTTTATTGTAAAACCAAGGATCCACCCTCATCCTGTTCCTTGCCAAAAGTCTCGCCCAGTTGGGATCTCATTGACTCCACCGTTTTCTCGGGTTTAATACCCTGTATTATTAATTCATATTGTAATTCGTCTTTGAACAGATGGCATGAGCCTGAAATAAGTTATGTACCGGGACTCAACCCTAAGCAAAATTTCATTTGCTAACAGTGTAAATCCTACCTTGTTCAAGTGCAATGAAACAGTACGGCCACTAAGTTGATATTATTTCTCGTGCAATGAAATACAATCATCCACGAGAGAAAATAAGATTTTATATAATTTTTTTACTTGTACTGTTTCGCTTTTAAATGAAAGTATAAATGGATTCAATAATCTGGCTTGTAGTCAAATGCAAGATCTTTATTGCATGGGCGGCAGTGACACTGGAATCACCAAACCTGCATGTTTACAATTCAACCTAATTAGGGGTTTAAACTGTTTAATCCCTATGGTGCAAACAAATATCATCGACACCCACAGAATTATGACAAGGGATTCAGTTTGGACAAGGTTATTTTGAACAAATTCCCTGAAAGTTTTTCTGGCTTCAGAGATAGTGTTACCTGATTTAGTCAAATCTATTAATTCATTGATATTAAATATCAAGGTGTCTAAAACTAACAACCTTTTTATAATTAAGTCTCCCAGAAATATTACATTCATAGTGTCAGCAATCTAGCAGTATTGGGGCTTAAGCATAAAATATAGTTGAGCCTAACAAGTTAGTTACTGTAAGTACCTATATTTTCAGTTGCAAAGTCATTCGAACATCAATTAAGAAATGTTTGTTAAAGAGTTTTTTGAAAACAAAATCACTTTTACCAGATGACATGAGTTATGGGAAAATTAATGCAATACAATATGCTTACAGTGCACTGCTCACAACATCTTGTTCCCTTCATTTAATTTTAAATGTATCCTTTATGTAAAGTATACATAGACACTGTGATGTTCATTTCGATTACAGCCCATGAAACACATTTAATAATTATATAGAATTTCTTCTAAACTAAGCCTCTTAAGGATTTGATATTCCTACGATTGCCACAACACAATAGAATGGGAATCGTTGGGGTTCTTGCTAAATTGCTTGGTGCAAATAATTTTGTATTTAAGTTAAGTTGTTCTAGGCTTTAGTGTTGTAGGGTTGTAATCTCTTAAGGTTAACACAGAATTATCCTACAAACAGGCCTCAGGCCTTTGGGTGGCAAAAAGTAGGAAAAGTAGGACATGTTAAAAAAACACTATATTCACCTCATAGTGCCAAAATAAAAAAATTAATTAAGAACAATATTCAATATTTTTATGATATTGGGCCTGTATCAAAAATTGAAAAAAGTATTTTATAAAAGAAGAAAAAAAAAAGAAGAAAGGTGCTTAACTATCATCAACTTCTTGCAAATGTCCTTTTATCCCCCCCCCCAACCCCTTTAATTTATTTTCTCTTTAGTGCAGTATTTATTTTACTTCGCCATTTTATTACAAATCCAAATTTGGAAATAATGGTAGTGTAACAAAATAGGAATAATTATGATAATTATTACAATAATGATGTTCATTATCATTAAACGATGATATAGGTTAAAATGAAACGTTTTCCACCTAAAAATAAAATATATTTAAAAAATAGTCTGTGAAACATCACAATAAAAAAATGTTTTTACACATTCGAGTTATATACCAACAAAATAAATTCATCACTCTTTCAGTTGTTTTTAGGTTTCTTTGATTCATATTGACTTGCACAAAAGTAGTCCAACATTGTTGTCTTGCTCTTTTGAATTTGCTATTGTTTGTTTCTTATTTTCTCAAAAGCAGAGTCATTTACTTCCAATTTTTTATCCACAGCTTATAGCGTAGTTTGAGCTATTTGCAAACCTTTCTGATCATTGATTTTGATTGCATTATTAATTCTTTCATTCACTTCTACCACTAATAACATGTAAGATTGAACTTCTTCTTAAGCTTCTAATTATTGCTTTTCTAACAGGTTCTCTTTTTGTATTGCCCCTTTGGTTTCCTGCGATTTCTTTTCCAAAACTTTTCTATATGCTTGATATTCTTCACTTTGGTTTTTTATTTTATCTTTATCTTCTTGCTCGTTTCTTCCATTCAGCCTCAATTTCTTCGAGTCCAGCCAAGTACAACTTATGGGCCACACATCCTTTCTTGATGAAATTCTTCGTGAATGGTACTGTGTTGCACTAGCACAAGGATAGCTTAATAAGCCTTTTAATTTTTAGCCTATTCTAGTTGGAAATAGTTCATTATAACACTACCACCAAAAACAATTTTATAACCATTGAATTTCAAATACATTGTACAAGCTTTCGGGCACACATAAAATTTATTCAAACAACGTGACACATTATGATACAATATTTTGCTTTGCTAACTTACCAGCAAAAGGGAAGATCCACACTTCAACCACTACAAACCAAATGGTTTCTTTCTCCTGGAGGTCAAAAAATAAGGAAAGTGAGAAAAGTAGGACAAAAAGAGCCATGTAAAACAAAGCATAGTTGAAACTAATGAAACATATAATAATTTAATTATGTAACGTGGATGACCACCTTAAATATCACATACTTGGATTAGTTTCCTTCAGCTTATTTTGAATGGTCATGAAAATTGATTTAGATTAGATGCGAGTCAAACAGAGCCTTAGTAAGTGGGAAACATAACTCTTATAAAACTTAAAACTCGAACTTGAAATATTGAAAAATTGAACTGAACCGAGAAAAATAAAATTTAAATTTAAATAGATTCCATCACTAAAAAATACATCAAAATTATTATTTTAGTAAATTTAACTTTATATAAACTAAAGTTCACTTAGCTTAGTCTTCGATATTGTATGGAAGTTCCAAGAAATCAAACTTCAGGTGTCATTAAATAGTTGAACCTGCCATTCTTGTAGTCATGTGTTGAATTGGGACACACAATTTTCACGACACACTTGGCTATATTATTATTATTATTATTATTATTATTATTATTATTATTATTATTATTACCGCGTCTTACTACCCATTCGAGTTATACGCACTTACGCTAATGTGTAATGGTAGGGTGATTGTGAGATGAAATGGAGGAGCTACAGTTTAACGTGGAATCCGAACCACGGTGGAGGCCTGGCATTCCCCACATTCACAAGATGTCTTGTCAGAGGTGAAGGAAGGGTTTGGTAATCAGATAAATCTGTGCCGGNAGGTGCAGGAAGGGTTTGGAAATCAGATAAATCTGTGCCGGCACCGAGGATTGAACCCCGGCCACCAGCACAGAAGTCTGACACCTTACCTCTAGACCACCAGGTCACCTACCACTCGGCTATACATTATTAAGCGTTTGTGGGCTGGTCTAATCATTTATGTTTCAGAACCAAAACAAAACACTTTCTAAACATGGTTCAAGCCATTCTTTTGAAAAAAATATGTATTTTTTAATTGATACAAACTAACCAGTTCTTTAACTATGCTCTGTTACTTTTGTGTTCCTTCTTACACAATTATTTGTGGATCAAACAGGCTCATTCCTGCAATACACAGTAGAACATGAAACAGTTTAGTGGGAGGGTGTTTTGATCATTAAATTAATAACCAGAAATAACTATAAGTGCTTGACAATTAATTTAATATTTCCCGAATCCAAACACAAAGCACTAGTCACAGTTTCATTATGACTTAACAAAAGTGATATTTAAACCTCAATGAGGAGTAAGGATGGATGTCTGTGCCGGGATTGATTTAATAGCCGGTTCTTGCAGGACAGACTCGCCAACCACTCACCAGCAATATTTTGCTCCACACAAACAAGTGGTTTTATGCTCACGGCCCGTGCTATCCTGTCCATGATACGATCTACTCTTGAGGGCCTCATTCAACTCTAGTTTACCATACTTGGCTGACTGTTTACGATCGACCGCTCTGACGGACGGTCAATGATACTTTATTCTAGATTAAAAGCCTGTTAAAACATGCTGTCTTAAGCACATGGCGAACAGATGATTATAAGTTTTGTCAGCCACGTGATCACATGACATAATATGAGAAACAATCTTAAGTGCAAACAAAAAATACAACATCAAGCACGGGCAAAGGCTAGTACTAATTACCCTTCTAATGGTTATGTTGATACTCAGTGTGTTTATCTATGTCTCAAACCTGCTCACATACATGTAAAGTAGGTAGAGTGAATAAACTTTAAATTTAAATAATTAGTCCTTAAATTTAACAAAATGTTAAGAGACTCGGCCTTTTCCAGCATTAAATTATAAATCTGTAATGTAGTTTTATTTACATCGAAGCATTCTTTGTATTTTTTGAATTGGTAGAGCATTCATTTATCATCAACTATAATTCATTCACGACCTAAGTTTACCCGGATGACAGCTCGAAATGTTACTAGAAGTAATCCCCAATATATCACTATGCCAACAGCTGACATCTATCACTTTGGATGACTAATGAAAACAGATTGTAATATATTAATGTGATAGTTAACTACAGTAATTTAGAGCCAATATTATTTATATATTTATTTGAGGACGACACAAAGTTTATTTATTGTTTCATTCCACTTAAAAAAATATTCATATAACGTTCCCAAAAACTTCTAACAAACATAGCTTCAAAATGTCGACTAACGAATTTAAACCAAATGGTTGATTGAACATGATGGTAAACAAGTTTTTTACAATGATGCAGACATGCAGTTGATGAAAATATTTTATTCAGTTAAATATTTCAAAATATGATAAAATAATCATAAAATCATTTATTGTATGTAAAAAAATGAAAAGAATTTTCTCTTTTCTAAGTAAATATGATGCCTGTATTAAAAGGTATTGATGTGTGCACTATATTACACAAAATCAATAACGATCCAAAACGAAGAATAAGTACTTTTAATTATGTTTAAAATATTGTTTCGAGTTGGATAAAAAGAGATTATTAAAAAAATGAAATAGTATGAGAAAATTTAAGTTTACGTTGTTTTAAATGTAATATATAACAAGTAATTAAAGAGCTTTACATTTATAACAAAACTGTGATCTTTTACAAGTGTTGGCAACCCAAAACCTAAACATATGATTTTCGAAC
>CABFVX010005382.1:14195-51636 GCA_902151425.1 Timema shepardi
TAATAGATCATATCAATACCTATAAAATAAACTAATAATAATATAATAAAATGTCTTCAATGTTGATAAAGTGAATTGGAAAAAACTAATAATGGTCGCAAAGAAAGATAATTCAACCCACCTCGGTGGCGTAGTTGGCTAACGCGCTTGTCGTGTTGAGCTCGACTGCTGAGGACGGGGAGATCGAGGTTCGAATCTCGGTCGGGTGAACTGGGGGTGGTTTTTTCCTAAATGGTTTTCCACTCTCCCTCCACGCAAATACGGGTTCACTTCCTAAAATTCAACCTTCCCAATTCCTAATCCATTAGAGTAATTAGTACTTAAAGCGTATAACCCGAACGGGTAGTAAGACGTGGTGCTAAATATTATTATTATTATTATTATTGTACACACATATTAATTTCAAAAACTCTTGAATATTTATTATGAGCATATTAGAATTTTAAGATAAAACTTTTTAAATTTTAGAAAAAGTTTTCATCTAGTTCTAGGACAGCGTTGAAAGATATTTAAGAACTTTTGAAAATACTATATGAAGAAAATCAAATCTGTGCTTCTAATGGATAGATATAGACATATATATATATATATATATATATATATTGATGAGAAAAATAGGAGGTATTAAAACTTCAGAAATACTAACTTTAACTGTCAATCCCTAGCATCAGACTGAAAGGGGTCACCCAACACAGTTGCGGACATTCAGAAAACCCAGTTTAATTAAGAATTTGTTTTAAAATATAGCTCACGTCAAAATTAAGCCTCTTTAGTATTATTATTATTATTATTATTAGCACCGCGTCTTGCTACCCGTTTGAGTGATACGATATTACGCTAATGTGTAATGGTAGGGTGATTGTGAGATGAAATGGAGGACCTACACTTTAACTTGGAATCCGAACCACGGTGGAGGCCTGGCATTACACACATTCACAAGTTGTGATTAATACACTTCTTGTGAGAAGTGAAGGAAGGGTTTGGTAATAAGATAAATGCCTCTTTAGTAATACAAAATCTGAGATTCATATACATTTCTTACTGTGTTAAAACCTGCCTCTGTGGCGTAGCTAACTAACGCGATAGATTCGTGTTGAGCTAGACTGCTGAGGATGGGGAGATCGAGATTCGACTATCAGTCGGGTGAGCTGGGGTGATTTTTCCTAAATGATTTTCCACCTTTCCTCCACGCAAATGCAGGTTCACTTCTTCTATATTAAACATTCCCAATTCCTAACCCATCTGAGTAATTAGTACTTAGGCGTATAACCCGAAGGGTAGTAAGACATGGTGTTATGTATTAAGTATAGTATTATATTATGTTAAGAGTCAGAAGTAGCTAAATTTCAACGACGTTTAAAGCAAAACACCGCATATTTTAGATTGAACTAACTCTGTATTAATCCAATATGTTAAAGAAATATTTAACTAGACATAAACTGATATTTAATATCTTTAAGACCATCAAGATCTCTTGAGAATCGGTACAAAGAAGACATATTTTCCTCAATGTCACTATAAAGTCATTGAAATGGTTTGAACTAGATTCCAAATGTGTAAAAGTCAAGTAGAATTATTATTAGAAATATATTTCACTAAAAATTTTATTTTAGAGATATTTTATATTTTCATTCACTCGGTTGAAGATTGCTTCATTTGTGAATTTGTCTGTCCAAGATATATTTTCTATTCTTCTCTATCACCTTGTTTCAAGCACCTCAATTATTATTTTCCTTTCCCACCTTGCTATGGTCCTTGTTTCTGACCCTTACAATGATAATAGCAAATGCACCATTTAAAACTTTCTACAGTTTTATTCCTGACCTCAATATTAATATATATATATATGTTTATGATGGCTGTTGTCTTTTCTTATTGAAAGCTACTTTTCTCTATCTGGTAGCTTTTCTAGCTGTCAGTTACCCCCACTCCTATCGCGAAATGACTATACAATTTGTTTACAAAAGAACTCTAGGTTCTGAAAATTCATATTATATTCATCAAGTAAAGTAGAATCATTAGGTTTCTTCTTTCGTATTCAGTAAATTGCCAAGATTTGTTCACTAAGATTTTAAATGTATTCATCAGTAGCTAGTATAGCCACCTAAATTAAGATGTGATTGGCCGATATAAATATCCTTTGCTTTCTGAATGGCTGTTAGAACATAACCAGGGCTTTCCCCCTTCCCCTCCAACCCTGATTCCCTTTCCACAAAATGTTCTGTTATTCCTGTATGTGCTTTAATTTGTCCAACCTTGTTGGTTACTCTCCCATTAGTTTTTATGTGCGTGCATTGGTTTTTTATGTGTGCGTATTGGTTTGTTATGTGTGTCTGTTGGTTTTTTATGTATGTCATTGGATATTATGTTAGGGTAGCATTGGGACTGGCATTGGAGTTTATTTGTAGGAGTTTTTTTATTTATTTATTGGTGTGGGAGTTTTTTATTCATGGGGGAGCGTGCAGTCCATGGCGTCAGACATTCCTCCCACTACGTCCCATAAAATGTTGGCATCACAAGTGAGGGCGGGAACGTGCAGCACGAAACTTCCCTGTTTGCCATTTAGCGTTGAGTGTGAACAATGGCTCTCTCTTGCAAGACTCTGAATCTATTTTGGTGTCGCCAACCTCCTCCTATTCCCTTCCCCCATTTATATGGTAATGGGTTCATTCCTAGTGATATCATCGCAATCCTGACACACTTTTATAGGCTTGACAATTCAAGTTGAGACAGGAATAGATTACGACCTTCAACTATGTCGCAACGGGTTTTCTTTGATGACTCATACCTGGCGGCAGTTTGGTGGCTTGACAAGACAAGTCAAGACAGAATAGTTTACGACCTTGAATAATGTCAAAATCGGTTTTCCCTGATGAATCATATACGGAAACAGTTTGGCGGCCCGACAAGACAAGTCAATATAGAAATAGATTGTGACCTTGAAACTGTGAGGTCATGGTCTCTGTTCATTCTTTGTGCCAGTTTGACAGCTCGACAAGTTAAGACACGTATCTGGTGACCCTACAAACAGGTTTTGAGGGATTAAAACACGTTATGACAAACATATTATTATACATTAGAGGTTTCACAGACACACGTAATAATTACTATACTATTTTACAGGATTGACGCATATATTGGTTCATACGTTTTTCTAGATTATCATTTAGATGTGTTAGTAAAACAGTTTTAAGTTCACAATCCAACATGCAATAGTTTAATCGACGACTTAGCAGGTATAGTAGTTAGGACTGATAATATATATGTTTCTGATGTGTGTTTCTACCGTAGGCTGTTCGAGCTCGATGACATCCGCCAATTCTGTTAGAGTGTCGCACACTTTCACGGCAAATTTTTCTATCAAATCGTTGAAATATCGTGCAACGCGTGTCAACCACATATCCCGTCGTTCGATAGTGATGTCGACGAGGTCCCACACCTCACAAAGATATACCCAACCAGGAACTAGATAGGCGATCAGTTTGAGTCCAGCGTCTTGTTTTTCTTGGATGACAACCATACGGTCACCACACATCTGTCTCAAAAAGATTTCATGATTAGTCAGACTAATCTTCCGAGGAGGTTGCATGTCACTGAAAAACTTTGATATTAACGACTTATAGTTAACCATTTCTTGCGACTTTGTATGGTTACACACCACACAATTCCATTATCATTTTTCTAGCTGAGCATAGGGCGTGAATTGTCCTTGACCCTCATGCCAATGATGATTCACTTAGCGTTGACTTCGTCCTGTGAAAACAATGTTTTGAAAATACGGGTGATAGCCAGCAGCTTCACCTATTTAGTTCTGCGGGTGCCAACGTCTTGATCTTCCATGATGTTTGATCACCTAGAAAACTGTCGTGATTATGGCCGGCAGGCCAACGGGATGCCCCTTTTATAGGGGAAGACGCTGATTGGACGCATCCTCTTGAGGGGTGGCAGAACCATAGAATTGTTGACTTTATGATTGGTGTGTGAGAATAAGGCTAGTAAAATTTTCATTGGAATGTTGTGGGAGAGATAGAGAAGGTACATGAGACAGTAATGGCCGCAATTGTCTGAGGCTATGCTTTGAATTGTGTTGAGTTATGATACGTGTGGGAAGTGTTTTGCTTATAAATGCCAGATGTGATTTTATACGGGGTGGAAAACCATAGCTCTCAAAGTATTCTCCCACGCAGTTATTGACGATAAAGATGGCAGCCCAATGTGTCCAAGATTATGTGTGTTGATCCATGTTTATGACGAGAGTGGCAGGTCGTGCTATTCTTGCGACTAGTTGATCATCAGGAAAAAACACTTGATCGTAGAGAACAGAATCACGGATTTGTTTATAGCGCGCTTCTTATGGTTTACATATCCATCTTAAATCATCCAATTTCGAAGTCCCCAAACGATGGATGCCGAACAGAAATTCCAGGCAGAATTATGTGTGGTGTCCAGAATTCTTACAAACAGAACCTAAATCGAGTTTTACCCCTTCTCTTTCCTCATAATTTTGAATATAAATACATTTCTCAACTTGTGAGGTACACTATTATTATTATTATTATTATTTAGCACCGCGTCTTACTAACCGTTGGGGTTATATGCTTTAAGTACTAATTACACTAATGGATTAGGAATTGGAAAGGTTGAATTAGAGGAAGGGAAACCGCGTTTGCGTTGAGGGAGAGTGGAAAACCATTTTGGAAAAACCACCCCCAGTTCACCCGACTGAGATTCAAACCTCGATCTCCCCGTCCTCAGCAGTCGAGCTAAACACGACTAGCGCGTTAGCCAGCTACGCCACCGAGGCGGGTATGGTACACTACTCTTTCCGTCCACTGTCTTCTTGTTTAATTTTCAAAAAGGTATCTATGTACCCGTGAAACAATCCATAAGAATGTATCTGACGATCGTAAACAGATATAATGTACTCCTACACTTCGTGTATAGCTTCAATAGTGTAATCTTTCCCAACGGCTTTCCGGATCTCGTCAATCACCCAGAAGCCTGTCAACCAGTAATATTTCTTGTGGTTGTACTGACATGTGCCTTGGTTTTGCTCTTCTTTGCATTTCCTGCATAAGATAATCATTACCTTAGCATTCATCCGTGTAGGCAATGCATACATGAATAAATCTCACGGAGGTGTCACGGTAACGTTGACTATACTTCTAACTGATCCTTAGACGTACCATTTGGCTACAAGTGAATTTATGGATGGAAAATAGGATATTTTTTGTTCTTGCAAACATAAGGATACAATGAACACACGTCCAAGTAATTGATCTTCTTTCCACAAGAAAACTGTTTCGTGGAAGAGTTTGATACAATTTGTAGTCCCGCCAAAGAATGCGTCCCTGGCACTGAAGGGTTCCCGTCTCTCTGAAATGATCCACCTTTGCTTTTTCCATTAGCATATCTCTAAGCCTCAGGCAGGCCTTCCGAAGGATTTTTACATCGTTCACACAATACACACAAATATTGTGGTTAAAATCAAAGCCATAATTTTCCTTTACAAGCACATCATACAACTTCTCAAATTTCTCCTTCCCCTCAAATAACATATCACCGATGCCAATGTCTTCCTTTGGTGACAAAGAATCCGCATACCCAAGTTTTCTTTTTTATTGAAAAAATAGTGGAAATATCCCTTGGCCAAGGACTCGTCCAACCCGAATATTAGGGTTATCTTGGACAACAACATCAGGAGATAGTTCAGCGAGACAATAAATTGGAGAGGATCGTAACGAATTGCTATGATTTTCCCACCATTGATTATGAGCGCTGGTGTTAATTTTTTTACCTCCAATATATATTTTAAATAAAATTTCCATCATAACTCTTAGCATTATTGCCTAGGAGGGTGATGTTCTTAAATTTTGATCTAGAAATCCGAAAAATTGGTCCATTTGGCATCACACTTGAATATACGAGTGCTATCGCCCCCACATTTGGTCCAATTACGGTCATATAAATCAACCTGAAGGCAGGGCTAGCAACACATCAGCACGACAAAGAGGTTAGTTTCGTGCAATTACTTACTGACCAAACTTCAAAGGAGCGTTTCTTATCTGCATTAAAAGTCATAAAACAAAAACATTAAATTGCTCTTTTACAGTGACGGCTTGAATAGGGCTTACATCATATAGCAGAAATAACCAAAAAGATGATGGTTTTCGTATACTCATCAGAAGTATCATAACACTTGCGTGAATATTCTGCTCTTTCCAAATTGAATAATTGCCAACAGACCTCACAAACATTTTTAACATCACAGATCAACTTGTGACCTCTGCAAATACTGGGTCTTTTAGTGTTAACAAAATATGTTTGGTTTGAGAACAGTGCCAACAGTCTTTACAGGCCATAAATCGACATCCACTGCAACAGATTTAGCGTAACACGTTTTGAATGCAGATTCGCATTTGTATACATTCTTATTATTGAACGGCACACGACACTTACGGCAAAAGTACTATCACTTAAATGTGGCTGTAAAGGATGTTATTACATTAAAATTGTTTTGCTTTTCTTTGTGAAAATACAAATCAAGTTATCCCTTAAAAGATTTTTCGGGAGGGGTAGTCCCTAATATAGAACATTTATCCTCCAACGTTCCCTGAACACTGGGATTTAGTACTAGGTAAGTTAATTTTAAAGTAGTTTCAGCTCAGTGAGCCCACCATCTTTCAAAAGATTCACACGGCCATCACGGCATATTTCCTTTGATTTGAGTTTTTGAATAGGATGAACTATTTTGAATTATCTAAAAGCGTTTACATTCATGCATCCTGTTACTCTTTTACTATCACAAATATGTTTGGTGAAAACCAGTGCACGTACAAGACAAATCGTGTCACCATTTTGAATCGTTATGGTTCCTTGGTTGTTAAGGCTATATGTGCTAGCGGGAGATTCTATCACATTAATGATTACCCTTCCCGCAGTGCTCTCTAAAATGGTCTAACCTGACATACAAGAGGGACGAAATGAGGAACAAAGTATTGCTAACTTGTGTTCTACATTATAGAGCACAGCCTGCACATCAAGCCGATCAGCATGTCTAAATTACACAAATAGAAGTTTTACTAGGAGTTTGTCCTTTGTAATATCAGACCTAAGTGATCCTCCACGTTAACTCAGTGATCCTGGAAATGTCCAGAAAAGCATTGATTTACTCCTCAAGCCAAGTTTGAGCGTCACGATCACTCTCTGGCGTTCCTAATTGTATGATAAATTCACGCCTGACATAAACAAATAAAACACGCTTTAATTGCTTAATTCTTTCTTCGAGGATTTGAAGAGAGATATCCTTAAGACTACGCTCCATCAACCATATTTACCGGGCCATTAATTCCCAACCGTGGTGCTGATAATGGTCCCACCACCACCATATCCATGCCTTGAAATGTGTGTGTGCTTCCTGGTTGCAGCGCCTCTACACCACTGGCTTTAGGGAAGACGCCTGAAGGCAGCAAAACCCCCGCCGTTTGAATGGGGGCTGGGGAGGTTGGTCCTGAACAGTGTCTTTCCCACGGCTTGGACAGTCATCTCCCATATCTAATTTAACTAAAACAAAAAGTTTGAATTCAAAATAACTTCAAATTAAGCACTTTAAATATAATTGTTCCAGGCCTATTAGGTTTAAATTATTTATTTTCTGTAAATTTACGCTTTTTCTCTTTAAATGCTATGATGATTAAATTTCAAACTACTATTGGTATAATATAAAAAGTTAAATTAATTATGTCTAGGAAAATTTATATTAACTGATACCAACATTCACAAAGTGTGTGTAGTAAAAATACACTCGAAACACAAAGTACCTTAAAATCACTGTGCTTAGACACTATAAATCAAACAAATCATAGCTTAATTTTTTTTAAATGACTAAAGCAACAATGTAAATATTTATAAAATAATTTAATTGTTCAATTATTATGTGGATAAATTTGAATGCCTGCAAAAATAGCGTGCTACTAAAACCTTTTGAAAAAAATCCAATGCACCGTTCATCCCAAGGGTCGGGTGACCTTTTTCATGTTATACCCTTTTATACGTTATAATCTAACTTAAAACTAGGACAGGTACAACATACCTTCCACATCAATAAATTTATCAATATGAAAGGTTAAAACATCATTTTTATCTATGCTGAGAATCTAACCCAAGACTTTGGCTTTACTAAGAAATTATCATGCTCAATATAGGGTTTTTCTCGCTCCTTTTAATAAGCACCTAAAGCAACAATATAATTGCTTCGGTTAATTATTATGTCGGAATACTTAAATACGTTGAAACACTATATATTATTTTCGTTTTAAAACTATACACTCTCAGTAGAGCGTAAAATTGACGGTTTCTAGATGTCAATGCCATCTGCTAGCTCGAAACTTTAACAATTAACAGTGGCAATAAATTACCTGTTTCTAGATATCCAATAAATCTGATAATTAAAACTTTAAATAATGCTCTTCAGGCAAAATGAAATAACGATGATATTGGGAGAGAGAGAGAGAGAGAGAGAGAGAGAGAGAGAGAGAAAAAGAGAGAAAAGCGAATAAATTCTGTGTAATAATTTGTCTATTTCTAAGCTAGTGTCTATAGAATTGTTACTTGTAGATGGTACTTTTTTATACAAATTTAAAATATGTTCTCTAATAGCAACATATTAGATGATCTACCGCGTCAAATTGACCCCAAACATCAAGCACCCCCAATGATAGCCGTTCCATAGCATACGTTAGGGAAAAGTGGGGAGAAGTTTTTCGCATGGGGCAGTCCACTGACAGATTCTAGGGGAGGGATCGGTATAGACTTCATCTCCGCTTCGCTGCTTTCTTCAACACCCAACGGCCGCACACATTCTGCGGGCGCTACGTCGTGTAGCCGCCCCCAATCGCTGAGCGGCGGTGTTTGTACCTCGGGGTCCACCCTCAGGCCGTCATACAACCCGTTTGGATCCCAGGAGTATGAAATTAAATACATACTTATTAATTACTATCATAGGAAAAAATCACTGTCAATTCTTTAAAATCAATAGCAGGACGCTAATTGCCCATGAATCATGAATTTCCGTTATCGCTAAAAATACACCAAAGGGTTTGGGCAATCGAGCGCTGCCATTTGAATGATATCTGCAGGCATAAGGGGTGATTCAATTTTCCAATACGTCTAAAATTATTTTGATGTTTATTCAGTGCAATTAATGATTGTAATGACCGAATGTAATGATTTCAAAGTTTATTTATAGTCGCTTCAATGAAATGTGCCGTTTGTAAAGGTGCAGCCTTTTATTGGTCAATAATATTGTTTCCTCATTGGTGATTGCCAAATTCAAATAAAACAACATGGATTTACCATTACTCCACAGTCGTGCTCACGCATAAGGTGTATGTGGACGTGTTACGCTTCTGGTGGTTATGGGGCACAATATGCCATAAAGTACCGCTATCAACCCACTGTGGTCGTATTTATTTTTTCCAACCAAGAAAATGTGGGAACAAAACATCTGGTTCTGTGATGTAAGGAGGTAGGGGGTTCAAATCCCTACTAAGATAGATAGGTCGACAAAAGCTAATTACTTTTATAAATACAATAATGCTTGTAGAATTGTACATTCCAATCCCAAGAATATGCTGGCCCATATTTAGCCTGGTCACACCCTACCATAAATTAAATGTTTAACTCTGCCGTTGACCGATGAAGGTGCTTTAAATCCCAACCAGGAAGTAAGTATGACGGTTCTAACATACATTAGAAACGGCTTGCACTAGCCTGGATTGATTCCCCACATCGCGACATGTAATAATACACAATATTTTATTATTTATGTTTTTCTTTTGAATAAGAATTTGTATAATACATAGTATTTATAAGCAAAATATTATTTTGGTTGTAATTATATTATTCAACAATATTAATCAAATAAAAATGATTTTTTTTATTATTGTCTTTATTTGCATTGTGACAATTAAGGCATATGCCTTAATGACTCTAACTTAAAATATGAGTGAAGAATGACCCTAGGCACAGGACGATTACCGAATAGATAAGTGATTTGAGCATTGGCGTACTAATCCAAATGTTCTGGGTTCGTTTCCCATGACCAGGTATAATTTTTCAATTTTTAGAATATGGTATCTATATGGATTAGCCCTCACTAAATGCATAACTAATTGATTTGGTTATTTGATTCGTAAACTAACTATATGTATTAATTTACTTCTTGGTAAGAAGTCTTACACTGGACATCTTTTCACACTTCAACCTAGCGCAAATAATGGTAAATTCCTGTCAAATGATTAACAACCCCTAATTTTATTATTCTGTCTCTTTATAACATCATTTTAACGTCAAAGATTTGACACAAGAGGAATGGGGTTGGAGTGAGGAGTAAAGTGAAAGGGGTCTTGTGGCAGCAAACCATTGATGGCTGCTCATATTCTACGCTAAGCGGCTATCGTGAGAGTTTCATGCTGCACGTTCCCGCCCTCACAAGCGATCCCAACATTTTAAAGGACGTCACGGGAGGAGTTCCCGATGCAGTGGACAGTACGCTCCCCCCACCAATAAAAAACTCTCACACCAATAAATAAATAAAAACTCCCACAAATAAATTCCATTGCCAAACACAATACTACAAAGACTTACGATCCAATAGCACACAATTAAAAAACCAATGGGCACACATAAAAAACCAATGTGCACAAATAAAAACCTATGCGCACACATAAAAAACTAATGGGACAGGAACCATTACTTATGGAAATAACAATACAATTTGTGGAACGGGGTCAGATGGGAAAGGAAAGAGGAAATGTCCTGAGCCAGTGCCAACAGCCATTAAGAGATCTAGGGGTATTTATATCCGCCAATCACAGCCTGTTTTAGGTGACCAGTTGTGACATTCGTCAAAGGCTGGCAGGCCTGCTTGACCTTGAGTGAATGAGTCACGCCTGAGCTGGGAAGCGGTAGTGCCATGGTGAGAGCCCGGCAGAAAACACATTGTGTTATTTGGTTTGATCTGTTGTTATTGTTCATAGGAATTTTCGACGTCAGCTTGGTAGTGGTAACGAGCCTTCATATAAGACTACTCAACAGTGGCTGAAATATTTTAATGAAACAGAAAGTGTTTTGAAAGGGAAGTAACTAGGGCAGGGCGGCTGTACATTTCAGAAGAGAATGTGGAATTAATCCGAGTTTCCTGTTCTTGTAACACACAAAAAAAGTCACAAGTGTGACAGAGTTTACAATTGGGAGTCCCTAAATCTATTGTTTACAAAGTGGTTAGTAAAAGGCTTTGACTTACTGCTTACAATACACAACTTACGCATACAATTAAACATAATGACACATTAAAAATATTAGAGTTTGCAGCTTCCTGCTAAACAATATTGAGTAAAATAATGATTTTCTAAAAATTCTATATTTCTGATGAGGTGACATTCCACGCAGGTGCCACTGTGAACTGTCATAATTGTATTATTTAGGGATCAGAACCACCATCAGAATTTATTGAACATCAGTGCAGCTTTACAAAATCAAAGTTTGGTGTGGTTTGATATACGACCGAATTGTCGGGCCACTTACTTTTACTAAAAGAACAATTAATGGTGATATTTGCCGTAACATGTTGGAACTTTGTCTTTCCATAGTTGGATGACATTGAGGAAGAGAATAAACGATTTTTTTTACAAGATGGGGTTCTGGCCTACTAAGCCATCGTGTTTGTGGAGCATTAGACAACCGATTTCCAGATATGTGGATTGGAAGGGATGGCCACCACGAAGCACAGACCTTACGCCCTCTACATTCTTTATTTGTGTGCATATCAAGAACATAGTACACGTGACATCAACCATCTACGGCAGAGGATTGATTGTCACAGCGATAGCAGTCATTCCACCCGACATGTTGGCGGCAACGTGGGAAGAGGTCTATTATCATCTGGGCGTGTGTGGGGCCCCAAATGGGGCACACATCGAAGTGTTCAAGTCACACACAATAGTTTTTATTATGATCTTTAATGCTTTATATTCATTTAAGTGATATTTTTGATTTTTCATTCGTAAAATTTGCTTTGAATCCCCGGAGCTATTTTATAAATTACCTGTATTATCCACCGTTTATATAGGAGGGTGCCAAAAATCAATCTCACTTGGGCACACAATCTACCTCAGACCACCTCTGTTTTTAAATCTATTGGTCTGTTTCAGTTGTTCTCCATATTTTGCAATATTTATTTTTCTAGGTTGTGTACTGAACCTCATCACTTCTGTTTTATTTATATTTATCTTTATATTGTATTCCTTTTGTAATATACTATCCAATTGAAGATTATCTTCATTATCTGCAAAAACCGCAATTTAATTTCTAAATCGTACCATTTGTAATTCCTTTCCATTGATCTTTACTCCTTTCACACATCCATCCTTACATTCATGCATTGCTTTTTATAATATAACTGTTAAATAATGTAGGTTGTAGATTGTATACTTGTATGTATCCTTTGTGAATTTTTGCAATCTGTACACCATATTTTTTATCTCAATTTGAGAAGTTTGATTTTTGTACAATCTCTAAAAGCGGTGATGGGGAAACTTTTCCGCCCATTGTGCCATCTTAATTTTGAGCTAGTCTAGTGTGGTACTTCATATTTACGTTTATAAGGAGTATTTAAAAATCAAAACTATTGAATATTATTAAGTGTAATAAATGACTCAAATAAAATTGTAAATATTTTAAAAATGCATGCATTTAAAATAAGAGAAATTTATTAAATTATCAAATTGAGTTTCTTAGACAATTAATTTAATTGAATTAAGGTAAAGACATTACATTTGTAAACTACTGTATTGTATGTTAAAGCTCTCATGGTGTTTTCATTGAAATCCTCAGGAAGGCTTCCCGTTACGTATATTTAATTAACTTATATTGTAAAGGTAGCTATTGGTTACATTTACAATCCGCTGTACCCATTACGGTGATCGCGTGGTCTAACGCACTACTCTCGTGTTGGACTAGACTGCCGAGAACGGGGAGATCGTGATTCAAATCCCGGTAGGGTGTATTGAGGGTAGTTTTTACCAAATTTCTTTCCGCTTTCCCTACCCGCAAATGCTTATCCAATTCCTATAAAATATAATCTTCACTATCCCTAAAATCATTAGCAAATTAATTACATAAGTGTAGTATAATCAAACAGGTCGTAAAACGTGGCGATAAAAATAAATAATAATATAGTCTGTTGTAACAAACGGTCTCCAGTGATTTGGTGCCATCCTTCTGCCTTTGAGGTTTTAATTTTTCCAACACCCTCTCAAGTTCTCTTCTAGTTATTAAAGGTCTTTAGAATAGCCTTAGTGAGATATTTAAAACTCTCTAGGGACTAGTAGGATAATTAAAAGCATTAAGAGAATATATTAATAATGAATCTATTCAAATCTAAATTCAAAACTGCTTACGCTAATGTGTAATGGTAGTGTGATTGTGAGATGAAATAGAGGACCTACAGTTTAACGTGGGATCCGAACCACAGTGGAGGCCTGGCATTCCTCACATTCACAAGATGTCTTGTCAGAGGTGAAAGGAGGGGTTTGGTAATCAGATAAATCTGTGCCGGGACCGAGGATTGAATCCCGGCCGCCAGCACAGAAGTATAACACCTTACCCCTAGACCGCCAGGTCACCAATAAATAAATAAACTAAGGCCAATACTATTTAATATAAAGTAACTTATCGTTCGGAAACCAAACTTCTTGGCACCCGATAATAATACGTCGATGATGGCATATCTTTGTGTCGACCGGGTATCATGGTGCGACGTAGGGGCCGTTTTTAACACCTTGTGACTGGCTAAGAGACTTTGGACCTCCACAAGAAGAGTTAATATATAAATTCACTTTCTCTGAATATCCTTCACATAAACCAATACTTACATTTTGTATCGACTTATCATGAAGTCAGCTTGTGTAAAGGACATTGTGTTCATATTTACGACACTTGTTTGGACTCATACGATGTAATGACCAGTGGAGGGATCAGCCCATTCAATTCACGACTGATGCTTCTAGTTAATCAACCACTAGCAAGGAAAGTGTTATATTAACGTGCAGCCACGCGAGGGCCCATATTATTTTCTGGTGTTCAAACCAAGAGGTCAAGCCATCACGTGATTTATTCTCCTACTCACAAAGAGGGACAGATGTATCATTAATTTCCCCTCCTTCACCCCCCACTGTGATTATATATATTCTGAAGAGTGCACTTAGCATTCAATCACCGACCCACGAGGACCTGCTGCTAGAACTAAACGTTCGCGACCTGCATCACTACTCTTCGGTAATGTAAAAGACTATATCGATGGTCTCTCAGATGGAGTTGAGAGATATCAACATGGTTTGATAAGTAGCCGTCTGAGATGTTCTCAGACATTGGTCATCTTTATAATTAACTTGTGTATTTAACCTCCATATATTTTATTTCAATGCCAGCACTTCACCTGTAAATAAAATTTTGTAGCTAAATGAAATCAGTTACGCTTTTCATTCCCACTTGGATAATTCCTCAAGATAACCTATACACTTTCCACGTGTTTAGACATTACTAATAGTTTTAAACATGATTTATATAATATTTTGTATAGTTACATAATTTCTGAAAGTTGTTGATTCAGTTCCCTATGGTCTGTTGCTAGAGTTATGTAAGCTCATTTCACTCCTAGAGAGGTTAGTATTCTAAATTGGGCTAAACAGATCTTCTCGATGCAATAAGTATAATGTAAAGGTTAATTCCTCGTGGCTCTTAGGATAATGTCAAATAAATTTGATTTCTAGGAGAAAAGTACTATTTTTATTGTTACTAGTTGTTTTGATCCACATTATATTAGAGGACTGACCGGAGGTTGTCCTTTGTTCTAATAATGTTAGCAATATATATGTACTTAATCTTAGAAGTGCTGAATGTTTGTGATTCTTATTAAGCATTTACCTCTAGGTCTTTGATTATATATGTATGTACTTTATTAAATTATATTATAGCACCGCGTCTTACTACCCGTTCTGGTTATACTCCTAGGACTTTAATAACTTATTATAACTGAGCGTCATTTGGAGCAGGCCTATCTAAGTCCTTATTTCCAAATCTCTGCAGATAATAGATTAAGATAATTATATGTGGCAGCTTTGTGTAAACTAATTGTTAATTAGGATATTTCCTATGATTTATGTAGCATTTAATACCAATTCATATAATCGTACCTTTTGGGATTAATACAATACTTGTGGTCCATGGTATTTGCTTGGAACAACTTAGTTATCTAGAGTTTATTTTGTCACGTGACTATATTGTTTGAATATATTGATTGTTTGTATTGCCGCCTCAAATGTCTGTCTTCTTGGACACTCCCTGCTTGTTCACTTGTCGATTAATTTATAGAAAATAGCTTCGGATTAGAAAATACACTTACATTGTTTGTTAAACTTTATTTTATATTCAATAATTAAAGTGAGCTAATATATATATGCTACGTCCTTATTTCCCAGTCCTATCATTGTGTCCTTTCATGAAGCTATGTTGAAACTAAGCAGTATGACGACAGGACATGTGTTCGTGTGAGTTGTATATTTAAGGCTAACATAGGAACACACTATGTTGTTTAAGAGAGACCACGTGCCAATTTGATATAAGAATGAATAATACTCTGCTGTAAGTACAAGAAGAACATGTTTTAACCGCTAGTGTCATTGTTCTACTTAAGGCCCTGGTGGTGAGTGATGGTGTACAACTTCACCTTAATGTAAGGAGTCATCTAGTGTGAAAAGTAAGCATAAGATGTTTGACTATGTTACTATAAGGAAATTTTTTCTGCAGAGGAATTGATCGAATCTGAAACCTGTAAATTACTGGTTATATAAATACATATACACAAAATGCCTTTTATTCCAAAGTAAAACGTTACCATTAATAAATGGAATATGGTTTGTATCTTAAATATAAATTTCTTTTAAAGTTCACTAACATTTATATTAATTTGGCATACAGATCCTATAGTAAGATAAAATATTTATAGAAATTTAAATAATTTTAGCACATAGCCGTTTTAAAACAGAATGGGTTTATTTTAAATATTAACTAGATTTTGTCCGACACCTTAGCTAATTCAGTAAAATGTTTTCCTACTGACCTAACAGTCTTGGCTTCGATTACTGACATGACTGAAAAATGTATCATGGTAAAAATACAGTTTTTCCCTTTCACAGTGGTGTATTAATGACCTGGCTGGATGCTGTGTCCATTCTGGTTAGTTTGTAAGTCGTGTGCTAATATAATCAGTCGGTTCAGAAAGTGCAAGATAAATAACTCAAATAAAAAAATTAAACGTTAAATTTAATGTAATTGTGAATCTGATATATCACATTGGAGTTAATTGGAGGTTAAAATGATGCTCCAAAACTACAGGCTGAAATAATTTGACGAACAATTACCAGTTGAGATAAAGTGCAGGTCAATTATAAACCGAGCTAATTTCCCTATCAATTACTAAGTGAGCTATAATGTCTAAAACTCTAGGCTGAGATAATTTGTCTGGCGTATTCCCACAGAATTTATGACAGGACATAGAAAGTGTGTAAAATAAACACAGAGTGAGTTGTTTTGGTATTGTAGCCATTTCCAGGCACTCCACGCTCGAGCTTTATCATTGCCTGGAGCATAGTTATTAAGGTGAAATTAGACACACTCTTGTGTGGTGAATCCCCACCTGGAAACTACAACCAGAATTTAATAACGAGCCTATGGAGTCAAGCGAGGGGTATCTTTATGTAAGCGCTTAAATGGTTATAATAGCGTTAATATTGGGTTTTCTAAATTTGTCATGAGGTAAATGTGTTGTTTAAATCAAATAGAGAAAATTTACTCAGAAAATGTAGTTTCAACATTTTTTTTATAAAAGTTAAAAAACCTGTACAAATAAAGCTCAAATTTTTAGTATAAAGATTTATTTATTTACACGTTAGCGAAAATTTAAATTGACCCAAAAGCTTTGCAATGCAAATTAAACCACTGCTTATTATTCATATGTATCAGCACCGTCGAGTGTTTTCTCATTATTATGTTGTTTAGTGATACAAACAAAAAAATAATTAGAGTGAGATATACAGTTTTTATTAACAAGTTTTTTCAACCATTTCCCAGCAGTAGACGCAGCAGTCTACCCATATTTTGCTTGTGGCGCATGCGTTTACCAAGTAGGCTTGTTTAGGTGCATGTACTTATTTAGTTGTTTGGTTTAGGTGTATGCACAGTGATTGAGAGAGCTGGTTTTGAAATTTGATAGATTTTTCCACGCAAATTTTATTGGCGTGTGAGGAAAAAGCTTATCTTGGGTCAAATAGTGCAGAGTGACCTACGCAATTATAACCTATGTCTTGTGATTGGCTTAGAGATCGTCTAGTGACCTCGTTACGTTCTGGTCTGGTTTTCCACCAGACGTGTGAATCCTCTGTCACAATAAATCACACATGTTTTCTGTTTTTATTTTATTTATTCATTTATATACATACACTAAAGACACATATATTGTATTGGTACATAGCCTACAAAGCTACATACCCTATGATACTGTGCATAGTACTAAGCGCCCAGCCCTGACTTTGAGCTATGTACTAATTGGATAAAGTAAAGAGCCCATTTACAAATAATAAACTATTCTCTGTATCCTCTAACCATAATCAAATCAAGGCCCCAAGATCTTTGGTTGATAAGTTTGTGTCCGGGTGAAATTTTTGTTTGCATTTATATCTTATATATGAGATTAAAATATCCTAAGCTATTATTTATGGTTTTAATGAAGATTACTCCATCTAGATATCATATTCTGAAAATGAAAAAATGACACCTGGGCACGGGTATCGAACCCGAGAAATTTGGCTTAGTACCCCAATGCTCTTACCACTGAGCCATCCAGTGATCGTCTCGTTCTCAGGTTCGATTCTCGTGTTCAGGTGTCATTTTTTAATGTTCAGAATATGATATCTAGATGGAGTAATCTTTAGTAAAAGTATAAATTAAAGCTTTGGATATCTGATTATTAAATATGCAATCCCTTACATTTATAATAATTGTACAAGTGTCAGCAATAAGACAACTACCGAGTCGAAGGTGACTGCGTTATCTGATAGTTATTGAATAAAGCCGACGATTTCCGCACGTCCATCATAGACTCGGCCTTAAAAATATGAGTGAAGAACGACCCTGGGAACGGGACGATTCCTGAATAGCTCAGTGGTTAGAGCATTGGCGTACTAATCCAAAGGTTCCGGGTTAAAATCCCGTGTCCAGGTGTAATTTTTCAACTCCCTGAATCTTATAAATGAATTCAACTCACGCCATTGAACTGTGGACTACCTTTTAAACTCCAGATACTAAAACTCAAAATCACTTCTTTTCCAGACTATAGTAGATTCCAGGTAGCTTTGGCTCTTTCTCACTGTTAGCATGTTACTAGATGACAGTTCTGTACTCATTATATTCCCGAATATAAACTGTTACTTTGACAAGTAAAGTCCATTTATATCACTTGCCAAAGTGTGATAGTAAATTGTTAAGGCCGCGTGCACACTAGGCTGACGAGGGCTTGGTCCAAGTTCACTCACCGGGCTGTGCATCACTTGTTGTTGTCAGGGGGCTGTTGAAAGTTTGTATGTGGTAGTGTTGGAACATTGACAGGGAACTCAAGTGTGATCCAATTGAAGTGAAAACTAAAGATAAATTGTTGTTGAATTCATTCCGATGAGGTGACCTGGCGGTCTAGGGGATAAGGAGTCAGACTTCTGTGCTGGCGGCCGGGGTTCAAACCTCGGTCCCAGCACAGATTTATCTGATCACCAAACCCTTCCTTCACCTCTGACAAGACATCTTGTGAATGTGGGGAATGCCAGGCCTCCACCGTGGTTCGGATTCCACGTTAAACTGTAGGTCCTCCATTTCATCTCACAATCACCCTACCATTACACATTAGCGTAAGTGCGTATAACCCGAACGGGTAGTATGACGCGGTGCTAATAATAATAATAATTCATTCCGACGTGAGCGTCAAAAGTAAGACACCTTCTTCATTGATGATTATATAATTAGGCCTGTAATGCGTTAACATCTATAATTACATCGTCAGATATAAAGAAATATAATCTATTTCCCTAAATATAGTATGTTTTTGAAACAACACCAAAGATCACCAACTAGACCACCAGCGAAAATGATCGAGAACCCTTGAAAACATTCGGTTCCTAGAGGTGGGTGACAAGGCGAGTTTAGAACTGAACGCTGAACAAATTCGACTGAATACGCTCGCTACGCGTCGTCCGCCCTAGCTGGACCATTGTGTACGCTTCTTTACGCGCTACTCTCGCAGTAGACTAGACTGCCGATGAAGGGGAGGTGGAGGTTCGAGTCTTAGTTAGGTGAACTGAGGGTGGTTTTTTTCAAAATGGTTTTCCACTCTCTCAAGTACGGAGCTATTTTGGTAAACCTTTGATTGCCAAAAAGGTTCAACGTTGTTGTGAGCTAACTATTTATTAAAACCTCTTCATTGGAAGTTAAAATGGCTTATCATTGACAAAAAATGTTGAATCTACATTTGTTTTGTCACAGTAAAAACCTTAGCCTACTTGACAATTAAAAAAGGTGTAATAATATATTCATGTATGCATACGTCTAGCCCTATCATAAACAGCATGAGATTACTCTGTAAGGTTTCTCAAAGGTTAGTTAGATAATCATCCGAAACATAGGGTTCTGGAACTGAGGGCATAGTTCTTATCCTATCACAGCGAAGTTTACACTCTTAAGAGAATACGATTTGTTAAAGCCATCTTCTCAATTAAACATTAAAACTAGGAATCCATTTGTGATTATGTCAACATTGGTGGTCACATGGTCTAACGCATCGTATACGGAGGGTGTTTATGCTAGAACCGTTTCTCAGCCTTACACCAAGCAAACGTGAGTACATTTCCTCTGGAATTCTAACTTCTTCGTTTTTTATCCCACTATTGTAATACATTATTATGATTGACCCGAACTGGATATCTACCATCCTGGCCTTGTTTATGTCCCTAAAAATATTTTAACTGATTAAACCAATCTGTCTACATTATCAAACAACAATTAGAAATAGTTCAGGTAAATACTTGTAGTTTTACTTACTTTCTTTCTAAGTAATAAAATAAAACGAATCACTAAACAAAACATTCCTACGTTTATGTTACCATAGAGGTTTTCTTTTAAAAAATTATAAATAAAATGCAATATGTGAAATTAAAATAATATACAGATTAATTATAAAAACTAATATTTTAACCAAATTTGGTACATAAACGTTCATTCTAGTTCAGGCAAGTTAGCATCCATCAACGACGTGGTTCACAAGGATTTTTTCCCATAGGATTGTTGTAATTGCCACCATTAACAAAACATTAAAAATCCTGACCTATTCAACTTACTCCGAGCCCACCATCTGTTCACATACATTACAATTACTGCAATAGGGCAATTTATAGCTTGTCTACCGGCATTCGCGTGTAAGAGGAGTGGAAAACAATTTAGGTTAAAACACCCTCAACCGACCTGACCTGGATTCGAACCTCAATCTTCCTGTCATCAGCAGGCCAGTCTACCACGTGAGTAACGCCTTAGACCGTTCAGCCACAGAATCAGGGTTTTATGTGGTTGAATGCCACATAGACATGGAGGAGATCCCGGATAAATCAGTCGGCAGAGTGACTAGGACGTAGGACCAGGGTTCAAATCTCTGTCCGGGTGTCATTAATTTATAGGCCTTTACACAAGTTACTACATTTAAAATAACAACATTGAGAATATCTCGGGTGAGGTTCGAAGAAGGGTAACCCGAGGCATGGGGCAGGATTGTGTCTACTAACCCGTATCAATATTAACGTCAATTTTGTTGCAAACGCAAACCTTGTGTTCTAGATTTCTTTGGAAGTTTTCTTTCCCTGTAGAGTTATTACGTGGTAGGAGATATTTACAGGGGACAATCAATACTTGATGGCGTAATAATGGTAAAAGGAGGTATCCAACATTTCTCGAAGAAATAATCAAACTTTTCTTTCAGCTTGTAAAGAGAAAACATATATAATACATAGGTCTATATATTGGGGGAGAGAGCTAGAAAAGGAAAGTGAAATAGAAAGAGAGAGACTGATAGTTTGTGAGTGAGGGTAGAGTAGAAAAAACGTCAAGGAAAGTTCTATTAGAAAAAGAGTGATAAAAAAAAATATTGTATAAGTTTTTGAAATCTTGGAAAACGGAGATAAACTTTTTTTTCTTGTCCTTTATATTATTTCGCCTATTTTCAATGAAAACTACCTATTTGATCTTTATATAAAATTAAGTTGTTCAAATGTTGTGTTATTTCAGCAATACTGAAAGATAAATTGTGTTATTTCATAATATATTTCCAAGAAAAAAAAAGTTTTAAGGAATTTTTTTCATTATCATTAACATATTTGTTTGAAAAGGATATATATTGAATTTGTCCTTAAAACAGGTTTGACTGTTTTTTTAATTGTTAAAGCTTTCATTAATAAAACGTCAGCTCATGGTCTATAAATGTATATGCATTTGTAATTATATTCATAGGTGCATCCAATTCTCAGAAATTATGTGTTTAGATATATACTTTATGTCCAATATGATAGCTATTATGATAAGAAACAAAATAACTAATTAAACCCTTAAATATCAGTCTGTCATAGTATTCATTCACTACAACATTTACGGGTCCAAGTCTACGTCATTCATTTCACGTAAATTTCCACTGGTCCTTACGCATGACACACTGCACTGACACTTGCTACACGATCATTGAACACTTTTTTCCTCTCACCGGATACACTGGTCCAATCCCGGGCACACTGATTCCCTATCAGACATGCTGGCTTACTCTTGGACACGCTGGTCCAATCCCGGGCACACTGATCCAACCCCGGACACACTGATTCCCTATCAGACATGCTGGCTTACTCTTGGACACGCTGGTCCAATCCCGGACATGCTGATCCAATCCCGGACATGCTGATACAACCCCGGACACACTAATTCCCTATCAGACATGCTGGCTTACTCTTGGATAAGCTGGTCCAATCCCGGACACGCTGATACAACCCCGGACAACACTAATTCCCTATCAGACATGCTGGCTTACTCTTGGATACGCTGGTCAAATCCTGGACACGCTGATACAACCACGGACACACTAATTCCCTATCAGACATGCTGGCTTACTCTTGGACACGCTGGTCAAATCCTGGACACACATATTCACTTCCAGACATGCTGGCCTACTCTCTGACACACTGGTCCACTCCGGTGCAATCTGGTCTATAACCGTGCGCGTCTTGCTGACCAATATAAAACCGGGCTGTATGTTTGTGTCTTACACAGACAAGGAAAGACCAGCCTCTCAGCTTTGAGGGAGTTTCGCCACGCTTCTTGGACCAAGTTAAGTTAAAGAGCACTGGGGAGTGCTATTTACAGTCCTCAGGAATAATAGAAAGGGAGAATAACTTTCTTGCGATTGTTAGTTGGAAAGGCTACAAGCTGGAGAGCAAGTGCCTAAGGGTGGTGGTAAGAGCACAAAAGTTCAATCCTTAACTCATCCCTTTATACCCTTTCAACGCCCACAACTCACTCACTTTCAACGAACAAACCTTTTAGGACAAGTAGCCGGTCGATGGTATTTGAAGTTTGTTTACAACTTCACAGTAGCAAACATTTGCTTGAACAAAAAAAGCACCGTTGTGTTCTACGTTTCATTTGTAATTCGCAGTATGAGTAGGCCAATTAGGGGGTTGATTTACGAGAAGGGAGTGAGGCTGCTACCTGAAACTATATATGGGAAAACGGGTTTACTTACACTCTAAGGCCATTTTTGTCTCCTCTTTAGTAAAATCATCTTCAAAGTTAATTGTTTTTAAAAATAACAACTTAGTCGGTATATTGTCTGTCACTTGAGACTGCAAGTAATGCTCCTCTTGTAGAAGGACTCAAATTTTCTTAATGACCTCAGGCATTAAGGGAGGCTGCTAGGCCTTGTGGTTGTCTGTTGCCTTGTGCTATATTTTAGAGTATAAAATAACGATATTTATGTCTTAAATATAAATTTTATCACGCTTTCTATGAGTATTATGTACCTTATGGAAACTGAGTGTTCACTAAAATTTAATTTATCTTATTTTTGATAGACTTTTTATTATTATTAATACTATTATTATTATCACCTCGTATTACTATCCGTTCGGGTTATAAGCACCTACGCTAATGTGTAAGGGTAGGCTGATTGTGAGATGAAATGGAGGTTCTACAGTTAAACGGAGAATCTGAACCACGGTGTAGGCCTGGCATTCCACAAATTCACAAGTTATGATTAACCCCGGTGTTGTTGGTGAAAAGGTTTCACAATTAAATATTTGTTTTTATAGATATCTCTAGAAAATTAATGCCGAATTTTATAAGACCACCTTAATTTATTCTAATTGTTTTATGCACTAATCTATAAAATTCATGTAGTTAAATTTTTGCACTCCAATAACTGGGCTACAAATTTGAAATGTATATACAAATTATGTTCTAGGGAAAGGCCATGTAGAATCATGGGGCGATCTGCCAGGTTACGACTATCTAATTTAACCACATACAGTTAATGGATTCAGTTACCTGAGTACCCACCAGATGCACGAGTCTTGACCCTTGACCTTACAAGAAACATGGTCGGACCGGACCACTAGTGACACAGGACAGTCTGAATTAGTCAGAGGCCAGAGATGGTCTTATGACCACGAGAAGTATCTGTCTATTGGTTTTATCGCAAGGCCTGAGAAAGATCTCGTTACGAGGAAGCTGTGGATGGTATTGCAACGGTGAGAGTCGCAACTGGTATTATTATGATCTATTTCCCGTAAGTTAGTGTATAGTCTAACATGCACAGTAGAAGTTTCAGGACATAGTTGAATTGAGGAATAGTATCGTTTGGTCAAGCGATTGAGTTTTCCTTTCTGGACAATCCGTAGAAGTGTCCTTAAACCCATTGTGTAGTCGTGGCCTTTGTGGTGTTGATTGCAATAAAGTTAATAGTATAATGTCAAATGGACGGTGCTATCATTTGCATGAACAAGTCCCTAGTGTAATGAGATTAGTGTCTGTGAGTGGGCGTGGGACCAGCACGCTTCTCGTTTGTACACTGATTGTCCTCTCTGTTTCCTCTATCTCCCTCCTTGTTTAGCGGGTATACAACCAGTATCAATGGCTGAGGGATTTTTGGGGACAGGGGGAACATAATTTAAGGAAAAGAGACACGCCTTGAAGCGTGTGGGTTCATCTTATTCTAGCCCAGTATTCTAGATATGGAGGATTCAGGACTCTTAACTATGACCCCTATATTCTAACTAACGATCGTCGATAGCCAAAAATCTCCAGTCTGAGCTCTGGATAGTAGAATGAGCTGGCGTGTCCGGGAGTGGGCTGGCATATCTAGTGTGTGGGCTAGCGTGTCCAGTGTATGTACAGGCGTGTCCACTGTGAGGGCTGGGGCTAGCACGTCCAGTGTGTGGGCTAGCGTTTACAGTGTGTGGGCCAGCTTGTCTAGTGTGTATACCAGCGTGTCCAGTGTGTGGGCTAGCATGTTAAATGTAGGTTCCAGCGTGTCCAGTGTGTGGGCTAGCATGTTCAATGTAGGTTCTAGCGTGTACAGTGTGTGAGCTAGCGTGTACAATGTAGGTTCCAGCGTGTCCAGAGTATGGGCTAGCACGTCCAGAGTATGGGCCAGCATGTTCAATGTAGGTTCCAGCGTGTCCAGTGTGTGGGCTAGCATGTTCAATGTAGGTTCCAGCGTGTCCAGTGTGTGGTCTAGGGTGTCCAGTGTGTGGGCCAGCTTGTCTAGTGTGTATACCAGCGTGTCCAGTGTGTGGGCTAGCATGTTAAATGTAGGTTCCAGCGTGTCCAGTGTGTGGGCTAGCATGTTAAATGTAGGTTCCAGCGTGTCCAGTCTGTGGTTTAGCGTGTCCAGTGTGTGGGCCAGCTTGTCTAGTGTGTAGACCAGCGTGTCCAGTGAGTGAGATAGCGTGCCCGGGCGTGATTAGCGAGTTTATCGTTCGTGTAACGTGGGTCAGGGCATTGTGTCGTGTGTGAGGACTTGTGACGACTAAGAGAATGACACGAATGACAAGTATGACATAGAAATTGATTTTTATTGTGAGCTATGTCAATAATGAACATTTTTGGTTACTGCTTTAAATATTTGAATATTTACTATGAGTTTTATAGTTATTAATTTGTTTACTATTACTCTTATTTTATATGTTATTATTAACTTATTAATTTACATTTATTAAAATTCCTATTATTTAATTTAGTGGCTTGTTTAATAGAATCGCTTTCTGCAAAAAGAGCCTCAATCAAACAAGTAATTTCTATGATTATATTCCAAAAGGGCTTGAGTCATTAAGTGTGGCCCTTTCGGAAACTATTTGTTTCAGACTGAGGCCCTTTTCCCATAGAGCAATTTAATTGTATCTTAATCATTGAATACGTTATTTTATTTTCAATAATCAAAACCTGTATTATCTCTCGCTCGATTTAAATCGTGTTTAGTCGGCGGCTTACCTTAATATCCTTTAAAAAAAACCTTGAAGTTGACCTAGTTATGTTGAAACGACCCTTGCACAAGTTACACTATTATGGAGTAGTAACAGGAGATGATGACTTAGGCACCGACAACGGACCAACAGCTTAGCACGTTTCCACTGCGCAGAGCTAGAAAACTGAAACTGGCACCCTTGAGGAATAGATGTCAAACGCGGGAAACGGGGGGCTGAATAAGTAAGAATCGGGGTGCGTCCAGTTGGTTTGACACAGACCCAACTTTATAACGTAATTACTCACTTCACCTATTCTAAATGTTAAACATTTAATATCTTTATTTTAATATATATTTCGTAATGGAACATGGGTCTAATCTCTTCCCTAAGCCACATAGAAGACTACAACTGAACATCAACCAATAGCAGCGGTGAATAAATACTCAATAGTTGTTAACGTTACCTTGGTATCGTACTGTATATTGGTGACCTGGCGGTCTAGGGGTAAGGTGTCGGACTTCTATGCTGGTGGCCGGGGTTCAATCCTCGGTCCCGGCACAGATTTATCTGATTGCCAGACCCTTCCTTCACCTCTGACAAGACACCTTGTGAATGTGAGGAATGCCAGGCCTCCACCGTGGTTCGGATTCCACGTTAAACTGTAGGTCCTTCATTTCATCTCACAATCACCCTACTATTACACATTAGCGTAAGTGCGTATAACCCGAACGGGTAGTAAGACGCGGTGTTAATAATAATAATAATAATAATACTGTATATTTATATTCAAAAAATCACTCATTTATTTAAGTAAACCAGTCCCCACCGAGCTTGATGGACCATCTCGTGGAGATCAAGGTAACAGTAGAAGGTTGCTAGAAGATACAAGGGGGCCAACTTGGATTATTTACTTTCCTAGTATCGATATAGTAAAATAAAACGGTAAATTCGTCTTGTAGTGGCGGCAAGATTAAACTCAGCGGAGTTTATATGAGGGTTTTATTATTCAATGTTAATATTATATGAAACATTTTAATGCAATTTAAAATATAAATCTCATACAAACAACTACTAAAATTATACTATCAATCGTCATTTCACCGAAGGGAATGGCAATTTTGGAATTGTTACTTGCTTGCTGGAGCAAAGAAAAAGGAGAAATAAATAAAAGTATAAAAAAGGATTTTGGAATTGTACTAAGTTTCACTAACAATTTCAAAACATGGCTTGAACTTAGGACTTCGAGTCTAATTTATTTACATGAACATCAGATACTGGATGATTATAAAAAATATTTGATTTTATTAGCCTGCAATTATATGGCTATAACTGGAAAAGTCATGGAGAATCAAAATTCATTCAAATATATTTTCAAAAATTTATAAATTTTATTTGTTTTTTTACCACTGATTATTTAACTTTTTCTGAACATAATAGTAAGCAATAATAAGATTATATAATATCAATTATATTCCGAATCACGTATAAAACAACATAAACATTATATTATTAATTCGATAAAATATTATCAAGTATTGTTCATTAAACTTTATAATTGTTGATAATTTATGCTGATTTAAGTTTTAACTTTCATCCAGCTCAGAAATCACAAATCAGTGAAGAACATGACACATGATAAATATAATATAATATACTATACATAAAAAACAGAGTATATTTAAATTAATTCAGAAGGAAGTGTACACATCTGGTTCCCAGCCTATGAATATAGTTCTCAGTAGTGTACCTTTCTTCATCATTCCGCGGTATTCTGAGACTAGGACACAGGTAAGAAAGGGGTATTTTGGGAGACAAGTTACAGCATTTGTTTTAAGAGTCGCCTACTGGTTCTACTTGTGTACTGCTTACCGACTGACTAACTAAGCGAATATTAGGTAAAGTTGGGTGTTTAGTATTTAGTTGGTTTCCCAGATTGCACAGCACAGGGTGTTTGATAGTTCCTCGCAGTGGTGGCTAGTGGGAGAAGTTTTGAGGGAGCTGCTTGGATAAGGGCTGTTTTTTTAAAATGTTTCTATCTATCTATGGGTTAGGGTATCTATCTATGGGTTAGGGTATCTCCATCTACGGGGAACACCGATTTATTGTAATGTATATACAGAGAAGTAGAATGACTCTTTTTCCCAAAACCACCCACTCCCTCCCCCGTTATGGTTCAACTAAAATATTAGATTATTTTCGAAATTTGTTATCACATGGAAGCACCTCTTTTATAAAAATATGTTAGTCGGCTTTAACATGTATTTTATTGTCTGAGACCAAATTAGAGCGCTTCTATTTATGATAATAAAAACTGCTAATGAGCTATTTGAATGATTTTATTGCTAAAAATGACTAGAATTGTTATTTTATTCTTATTGTTTTTAATTGTTTTATTTATAAACCACACTATGAATTGTATACTTACAGCCATATCCTTTTTTGTGTCAACTTTATTTCCAACTTTTTTTTTACATTTATTACTGTTTCCAGTCTCAGGCCTGGCTCAGTTTTTATTCAAATCATATATTTTCCACTACCGGCCTGCTAAGCCTGTCTTAGCCTGATATACACTCTAATTTAACCCAAGATGAGGACAGGCACAACATCCAGTCCCCAGCAGTTAATTTTATCAATCACATTCCACCAACAATCAACTTTTCGGCCATGCCGGAAATAGAACCCGAGACTCTTAGCTCAGTAGACAGACATGCTACTGACTGAGATAAGGTGTCGGAATTTCCAACATTCAAATTCATAAATCTCTCTATGAAATGCAAATGTATAAATATTTTCTAAACAAAATTAGCTGGTTAAAATGAATATAATACTATTTTATACTACGCAATATAACTATCACTATTTTCTTTAGCATACTTTTCATAAAATAGATATTAATACACATTTTGCATTGCTCAGATTATTCTGCTAATACCACTAAAATAATATCTTGGAGGCGTTTTCTCAACTTTATTGATTTATACTCCACAAATGTTGTCAACATTGTATTTAAAGGTCGATTACAAAAATAAGATATCCTGTCAACTTGTCAATCAAATCAAACCATTAGGTTAGGCGATGAGGGAGAGAAAGGTGCAGTCAACAACTCTGAAGCCAACCTTGACCATGTTGTGCGTGGGATTAATTATTGATATTCTAGATTGTTAGTTTGCTCGTATTTCGTTTCCTTGGAGTAAATTAATATGAACTATAATATCAGACCCGTCTCGGTGGCGTAGTTGGCTAACGCTCTTGTCGTGTTGAGCTCGACTGCTGAGGACGGGGATATCTAGGTTCGAATCTCAGTTGGGTGAACTGGGGTGGTTTCTTTTCCTAAATGGTTTTCCACTCTCCCTCCACGCAGATGCGGGCTCACTTCCTCTAATTCAACCTTCCCAATTCCTAATCCATTCGCGTGACTAGTACTTAAAGCGTATAGCCCAAACGGTTAGTAAGACGCGATGTAAATATTATTATTATATCAGGGAAAATCAATACACAGGTTTTAGCAGTGGTCGTACGAAGGAGACCTCAATTAAGTTAATTTATATTAGTAGAAAAAATGAAACCTGGACACTGAGATCAATCGTAAAAGCTCTGCCTTAACGCACCCCTATTCCACACGGCCATCACATAGGGCCAGCTCAGCCTTAAGATTGGAGGTAAGAGTGACCCTGAGCAAGTGACGAATCCTGGGTGATGATGAAGGTGTATCTAAATACATATCACTATAACTGGTCCGAGAGAGGCTGGAAGAGCCACATGACACAGGGATGAAGGTGTATCAAAATACATATCACTAGAACTGGTCCGAGAGAGGCTGGAAGAGCCACATGACACAGGGTTGAAGGTGTATCAAAATACATATCACTAGAACTGGTCCGAGAGAGGCTGGAAGAGCCACATTCCAAGGGATAAAGGTGTATCTAAATACATATCACTAGAACTGGTCCGAGAGAGGCTGGAAGAGCCACATGACACAGGGTTGAAGGTGTATCTAAATACATATCACTAGAACTGGTCCGAGAGAGGCTGGAAGAGCCACATTCCAAGGGATAAAGGTGTATCTAATTACATATCTCTAGAACTGGCCCGAGAGAGGCTGGAAGAGCCACATTCCAAGGGATAAAGGTGTATCTAAATACATATCACTAGAACTGGTCCGAGAGAGGCTGGAAGAGCCACATGACACAGGGTTGAAGGTGTATCAAAATACATATCACTAGAACTGGTCCGAGAGAGGCTGGAAGAGCCACATTCCAAGGGATAAAGGTGTATCAAAATACATATCACTAGAACTGGTCCGAGAGAGGCTGGAAGAACCACACGACACAGGAATAGAATACCTCCAACTTAACTGGTAATTTGGGGACCAGAACCAGTGACCACGTAGATTAAGCCGTCCTGCTGGCTAGAATCTGGATTTCCAGTGAGGGGGAGGATGAGGTTCTGATCCTTACTGGGCTCTTTCAGGGATATTTTCATCCCCTCTTTAAGAAAATCTCTCTCCTAATCATTATTTATTAGAATAAATATTTTGGGTCATTATCTACTACACTTTCTTTTCTAATTATATTTACAATGTCTCAAGGCTACTGTTGTTATAAAGTCTAATGTATTATACATATTGGAGCATTAAAATAAAAAGAAATTTATTTAAATTATGTTTTAACCATTCTTTGCTAAAAATATATTATTATTATTACGGATCTCAAAAAAACATGTATCATACACAAACACATACAAAATTTAATCAAAATTGTATAGGTACTATAACTGTAATAGTTTTTTTTTAGTTAGGTTACGACAAATACTCAACAAACTCTGTAGAAACATGATCACTTCTTCGGGCATTTAATTGTTGCTATTGTTCGCTTTGCAATCAATTATACGGAGTGTTCAAAAAATCATAGCCCGAACTACAAACCAATTGTTTGAAATTAAAGTAATACAAAATCCTTTTACACTTACATTCTGAAAGCTAATGATAGTACCATTAAATTGTGTTCAAAGGTTCTGCGTACAGCATGCGTGTACAACAGGTTGCAAATGAGCTTGGCGCGGCACTACACACCTCGACATCTAGGAGCACGGCAACAGAACATAACAGAATTAACAACACACCGGTCCATCTAGAAATGGTAATACATTCTCAGGGTCATTATTAATGGCCCTACATCACAAAAAGTGCTTGTCATTTTTTCATGTGTAGTGTCGCGCGCCTAACTCCTATACAACCTGTTGTACACGCATGCTTGAACAGCTGCGCTCTTCTGGCGCTGTACGCCAAACTTTGAACACAATTTAAAGGTACTATAATAGTTTTCGGATGTAAGATAACAGGGATTTTGTATTACTTTTGGTTTAAACAAGCTATGTGTGCAGCTCGAGCTATGCAATTTCAAACAGCCTGTATATGTTGAAGTATCAGCTCCTGGGACCTACTCACCGTGAAATTTGAATAACTTTTTTCCATCATAAGACATATCAACTCTGCACCTGTGATTAAAGAATAGCCCTGATGATATATTTATAATTTATTGGCTTGCATTTAATTATATTTTTAGATTTATCTGATTACCAAACCCTTCCTTCACCTCTGACAAGACATCTTGTGAATGTGGGGAATGCCAGGCCTCCACCGTGGTTCGGATTCCACGTTAAACTGTAGGTCCTCCATTTCATCTCACAATCACCCTACCATTACACATTAGCGTAAGTGCGTATAACCCGAACGGGTAGTAAGACGCGGTGATAATAATAATAATAATAGCATAATTACTATGCACGGTTCATTGAAAAAAGGCTTATGGGATCCCTTAACTAAGTATAGTCATAAATATTTGACCGCTTTACATGTAAACAGTAAAGCGACCACATTGGCTTTATGGTTACGATTGCATGGATATAGGATTCAGAATAAACATGAGATTAATTTAATCTGTTGATTGTCCTAAACATGTTTCTCATTTATGCTAAATGAAATCTACAATAAAGAGAATTACTTAAAGCAGATTATATTTGATGACGAAGCTACTTTACAAGCAAATGTCTGTGTAAATCGTCAGAATTGTAAAAATTTGTAGATGTGTGGATTATCTATTTTAGTGTCACGAGCCGATATTATCGACTTTTTAGATTTGCTCTAGCTCTGATCTTATCCAATAAATAAAGTAGGAGGTAATTATTTCAATAGATCTAGAAAATGATCCTATTTTATAGAACAGTATAAGTAGATAATTACAATTAACAATCCGAAAAATATCTTCATAAATAACCGTCTCTTGAATTTTATAGTACTATCTTACCAAAATTAATGAAATAGTCATGGCACGCTCATTCCACACGAATTTATTACGGGTGTGGCATTAAAAGAGTTTATGCGTTATCGTTTAATAGGACCTTTCATGTTTACGAAAGAACAATAATACTACCCGTGTCATGGTTTAACGCGCTACTCTGGCAGTAGACTAAACTGGCGATGATGGAAAGATAAAAGTTCAAATCTTTGTCGGGTGTAATGAGTGGTTTTTTATTATACACCCCCTCCTCCATTCCCCTCCTCTTATATGACCAGCTAACACTCAGAAAAATTTCAAAATTTAGACTTAATTGATCTGGAGGTGCCCTGCTATCTGCCTCTCCAATATATCTTTTCTACCACCCTTAATGGTCATTTTTCTGACAATACGCCCCCTCTTATTCCCCGGGGGTTCATAAAAAATTAAGCTTTTCCAGAATTGTATGATTATTTGGAGTTGTCCCTTTATTTGTCAACTGAATTTTAATTTTCTAGGTGACCTGGAGGTCTAAGGGTAAGGTGTCAGACTTCTATGCTGGCGGCCGGGGTTCAACCCCCGGTCCCGGCAAAGATTTATCTGATTACCAAACCCTTCCTTACTTGTGAATGTGAGGAATGTCAGGCCTCCACCGTGGTTCGGATTCCACGTTAAACTGTAGGTCCTCCATTTCATCTCGCAATCACCATACCACTACACATTAGCGTAAGTGCGTATAACCCAAACGGGTAGTAAGACGCGGTGCTAATAATAATAATAATAATAATAATAATTTAATTTTATACTTCATCTTCATCTAAAAGATCTAATTATAGCATACGTCCTCATTGCTCGGGGCCCCATTTTTAAATTTCCTACTTGCATATTTATCTGGCCTTCCTGTCAAGTAAGACCTCCAGGTTCTGGGCTCAGGGGTTAGGGAATTACGATGATGAGTGAGTCGGGGAGTCCCCCACCTTCTTGACTCTCTACACCCACTTAGGAGAAGAAATTTGAAAAGTCCTCAAAATTTGTCATCCAATTATAGAACTAGACCTTCAATTTAAATTTTAAGGCTACATATCCACCGATTCAAAAGCCACATCGAAGAAATTTGAAAACTTTCAACCCACGTTCCCTCTATTGAAGTCAAACTTCAAACTTTAAAACTTATTTGTTTATCTGAAGTTTTCTTATTGAGAAATATATTTTTTTCGTCACTTAGTAGTTATTTTAATGTTTCACCTCCTACCCTCTGTCCCATGTATTCTGTAATCTCATCTAGACTTTTAAGGTTTTCCGATGTTTATGATTATTTAGTGTGTTCCCTTTACCTGCCCGCCAAATCTCAGTTTTCCGGCTCACATGGAGGTGGATTATCATTTCCGGACAAAAATACTTTCAGCTATATAATTATAGAGAAAGAAGGAGGGATACATATATATATACACACACACACACACTTGGTCCATTATTCGTCTAATATGATGAGTAAATGAAATTATGATTTATAAAGATGGAATTAGTATCAATGAAATTGGTAAGAAAATGTTTTTAACTGAAAGCAAACATTGACTAAAATATAGATATTATATTTATTCTCCTTAGTCATTTTTCCTATGAGATGATGAGTCAGTAATATCACCATTTATAATTCACTCATAAGTGGTATTGACCATAGCATTTTTCGATTAATACCGATATTTAATTTTATTTTCGGTTCGTCTTAGTCCCTTATTCTCCTAAGATAATGAGTAAAGGGTTTTAATATTTATAATATATCCATAGTGATTGATGGAGTAGGCTACACGAGCTTTTAGTGGGATGGAAAGACACATGAGAACAAGCCAGTAATTTGGCAGTTTTTATGGAAAAACATTTTTTTTTTGCTTAAATAAATAAAATATTGCTCCAGAAAAACAGAGTTTAATTTTATTCACATGTCGATATCGACAATTCCTGAATATCCTTCATGAGCATAGCGGCATTAGTCGAGAAACTTTTTAAATGAAGAGAGAATGTTGTCATCAAATTCCAGAACTTCCTTGACAGATATTAAAGACACTCTTAAGGTCGTTATCTGAATAAAAATAAGCAAAATATCTCTACTGGAGTAATATCTATTTATTTTAGACAAAAAAATATTGTTATAAAAACTGTAAGAAATACTGGCTTTTTCTCTCGTCAGCTTCCATCCCACTTTAATAAAGAAATACAGGTGACCTGGCGGTCTAAGGGTAAGGTGTCAGACTTTTGTACTGGTGGCCGGGGTTCAATCCTCGGTCCCGGTACAGATTTATCTGATTACCAAACCCTTCCTTCACCTCTGACAAGACATCTTGTGAATGTGGGGAATGCCAGGCCTCCACCGTGGTTCGGATTCCACGTTAAACTGTAGGTCCTCCATTTCATCTCACAATCACCCTACCATTACACATTAGCGTAAGTGCGTATAACCCGAACGGGTAGTAAGACGTGGTGCTAATAATAATAATAATAAAGAAATACTTTCTAGAGTGAACCAGGAACGATTGGAAAAAAATAAATTAAAAGCGATTTTTTTTTAAATGAAATATATAGAAGATGATGAATGGTAACATTCAACGGTCTTCTTCTACTAGGGATCGAACGGGGTTTGAAGGGGGTAGGGGGCGGTAAGGGGGACGAACAGTGTATCCAGGAGGGGTGAGCACCTTTCTGTGACAGCGTTCACATCAATGTTTTCCAATCTAACTTTAAGCTAATTTAAACTGAAATAAGATAGTTATAAAAATAAATAGTTAAATTATATATTAAGGAAATGTCCTTACAGTGACTAGTTTTATCTAGTGGAATTTGGCTTGAACGAATATTGTATTCTTACTGTAACATTACAGCTTATACACACACAACACGGTTTTTTTAATCTGAAATCGCGATGGTCCCAAATACACAATAATCCAATCTCCCCTATTTGTGTACGGGAATGGGCAGTAGTCCTAAATCAATTTTACCTAAAGTTATTTTTCCTAAGTTAACTTGACCTAAGATAGTCTTACCTAAACTGATTTAAACTAAAGCAAATTTACTAAAATCGTTTAGCATTAAAATTAAATTGGCAAAGGTCAGTTGGCCTAAAGTAATTCTAAAGTTAATGTCAAATGACTTTAGGCCAACTGACTTGTATCCGTTGTGTCCTATAATAGAACTCAAGGTCAAAATAATGGTTTATCTTCATCATAACGCGACAATCGGCAGTTTATGTTGCCTCTCGATAGTGTGCTAGTGTGCTAGTGTGCTTCTACGTTAGTTACAGCGCAATGTTGTCGAACAAAAGAAACCATAATTCATTTGGACTAAAACAATGCGTGATTTCAACAAACTTAAGAAAGGTGACACATTAATTAAAGGATTATTCTGTGTAGAGATATAGGGGTAGTGGGGTGGGGTTATTCAGAGGCGGCCACCCCGGGTGTCAAGCTGGAGGGGGGTGCCATCAAGAAAGATTTTTTTATAAATGTAAAAATGTGAAATTAATTTAAAAGCATGGTTAAAAAAATATAAACTTAAACTTAATAATACTTAAGAATAAAATGGTGACCAGATATAACCGTAATAATTATATTATTACTATTATTAGCACTGCGTCTTACTACCCGTTCGGGTTGTACGCACTTACGCTAATGTGTAATGGTAGGGTGATTGTGAGATGAAATGGAGGACCTACAGTTTAACGTGGGATCCGAACCACGGTGGAGGACTGTCATTCCCCACATTCATAAGATGTCTTGTCAGAGGTGAAGGAAGGGTTTGGTAATCAGATAAATCTGTGCCGGGAGCGAGGATCGAACCCCGGCCGCCAGCACAGAAGTCTGACACCTCACCCCTAGACCGCCAGGTCACCCATAATAATTATAGAACCACTCCAATCATCCAAACGCCAAATATTTGGATCGATTTGATTGAGTGACAGTTCATTTTAATATGATTATGAAATATTTGAAAGGCACGGCGCGGTTAGTGTAGACGACGAGTTCTGTGACATCTTTATTTTAAAAAGGTCAGGATTTTTCAGGAGACATATTTCTTTCTCTTTAGATATTAAATTGAATCCACTAAACGTCTCCAGCCACATCTTTTCCAATCCTTGTGATTGCTTCCAGCTTACTCTCGCCATGGCCACCCACTAACGTTTCTGGAGAGGGAAGTTTTAGTGAGCTGAGAACAAACTACTTTAGCTCACCAATGGATCAAGAGAGGTTAACGCGACCTTGCAATTCTGTCAATAGAAAACATATTACTAAACATATTAACAATAAGATAATAAATAATTTGGTTTCTGTTAAAGTTAGAAAGGTGAATTTGTAAGATCATTCTGTTAAGAATATAGGATATATAATAAAATATGACACCGTCACCCGCTCTGTTGGGACTGGGGGAAATTGGGTGGGGGTGGGGGGGGGGGTGGCTAGCCAAATTTACTGTTAGCCCTGCGCGCCAATACCTCTAGCCACGGGTCTGGTTCTGTGTGAAAGTCTACCCGTTTCTATGCAAATATAAAAACTTGTTTCAAAGAAAATTTTATAAAACATTTAAATATTAATTTACGAATAATAATAATAATATATAAACTAATTATGATATAATATTGGTGACATATTTTTTGTTATAATACTTTGATAGTCTGAAAACCCTGGCCAATCTAAGGTTTAGATTAAAAATACCCGGTTGTAAATTTAAAATGTCCCTGTTCTTGTGTTAAATTAGTTTTAAGCTGATCCTTCCTTCAGTTCATCATCTACAATATTTGTTTTCTCTGTGAACAACTATAAGATTCTTAGTAATGTTTATGACATACTACAACCATTGTAATTATATCGAGTGAATTTGTAAGTATTGTATAGTACGGGTTAGAGGCAGTGGCTGAGTCGTTGGTACACTAAACAAAATCACAAAAATGTTGGTAATGGGCTCAGGGTAAGGGCGAAGGCCGACTGCAGTCCGTATACACATTTATTATTAACAGCATTAAACTTTTCAAATATCCCGATAATTACTAGTAATAAGAATGATCTGAATTAAACTATGTGACTTTATTTTCTAATTTAATTTGTTTCTATTTTGGTTTAATAAAATAAATGTATGATTTGCTAGAAATTAATGCAGAAGGCGCCTTGTAGCTTTAATACATTTTCAATTTTGTTACAAGATTGTCAAGATTATCCAGATATAGCCTAATTAACTTTAGTTTGTAACAAAGATTTCAAAAATCAGCTATCAACTGGCAAAATTGATTACTTTTATAAAAACAAACATACAATATTCTTTATCATGTAAAATACTTGACAAAACAAACAAAAATAATATATTATAATTATTTTCAAATCATTTCACAGTTTTTACAAAACTGGTGCAGTTAGGCTGATCGAAAAAAAACTGGTCGACATGAGTAGGAGTAGTGGTAGCGGTGACCTGGTACAGCCCCCTTATAGGTGGAAATTGATCACGTGACCACGCCTCCTGCTCTCTGATTGG